>JANFOE010001529.1:0-58917 GCA_025667525.1 Glebionis coronaria | reverse complement strand
AAAGCTCGAGCCATACTATTGGGCTTGAGCTCGGGCTTAGGCTCGATAAAAGCTCGGCTCGAACAAGCCGAGCTTGAAATCGAGCTCGAATAGATTCATAAAAACTCGGCTCGTTTGCACCCCTAACTCACACTTATGGTTGATGTGCAATACACACCAAACTGATGCACAAATTCACTAACTTTCATTCCAAAATAACACTAATTATATGCGTAATTATACACCAAATATGATAACTATGTTCTAATATTAGTAGATAAAAGCAGGTATTCTTAAACTAGTTTTGATCTTTAAATGTGCCGTTCCATAAGCCTTAGATATAACAATATATCATATTATAGTGATTTACGACGTAGCCTTTTGTGTACAGTTTCTGAATAGAGGTCTAGGGATGGGCTTAGACAGCGTACAAAAATGCGTCGTAAGCCAGCATACATACTAATGACACGTAAGAAATAGACGCATCAGATAAAATTATCATGCCAAAGTGATCCATAATATCTGTTATAGGATTATACCCCCTAAACCTATCCTAATATCTGAATCCCCACTGTTCATGCCTCTATTACTATTAGATTTACTCTTACCACTAACAAAAATCATCTCTCAAATTTCATATTAAGTTAATTCAATATTAAAACAAATGATGCAGAGAATCACTACCTAAAGCGAATATGCGTTTGCTCTAAAAGAGGCCTCCAGAAATTTATCCACTTCCTAAAGTTTTCTTAGCTTCTTGAGGTCAGAACAAGCAGCTTTCTGATGCTCTTTACTAGAATTGTAACTTAATACATTCCGTTCTTGCAGTGATTCCCCCAGCCTTAGAAGAGCTTCGTCAAGACTATTTAACGCAGTGAAATTCCTTATGTGTAACATACAAGCGAAACAAAACTTTCATATCACACATCCATCTGAAATCTGCAACACAACCAACGGTGTTTGTATGTACAAAAACATTAAGTCTTTTAAATTATTGTCTTGGTTGGAAACAAGTAATCTTGAAGGGTGTACCAATAGACATTACAAGTAACATTTAATTGATTTACTACATAACGTACTTGGTAGTATTACCTTTAAACATTATGCTGCTGGTTTTGCTACCCATACACCCGGGGGCTTTGAATACTATACTGCACTTTATTCATTGCAAACAAGCTCGGATCTTAGAGATAGAATAACCGCTTTAAAAATTCCAATAGTGACTCCTTCCTGCATAAATTTCAGTTAGAGCTGCAATAAAGTGATGTGATATAAGAAGAATGATCGAATGCAGGTCAAAGTTTAATCAAGGAAAACGAGCTTCTTACGTAGCAAACGGGTATACTAAAAGATACAAATGGATGCATTAATAAAAAACAAATTGATTCCCTAACACAACATTAAAACAGATTCCTTAAAAAAAACACGCCCTAATACAAAACTAAAATAGATGCCTTAAAAAAACAAACAAAATGAATACAGTCTAAACTCGATGCTCTTTTTCATTATACCCTTATGTACTAATACATTCTTATAGTGATTACCTAATAATTCAGCGATGCACAAATGGATGTTCTACTATGATCAATGATGCACTAAACATACAAACGGATGAACAAATAACATTTTTGACACAGATTCACTCAAATTTCATTTGATTCTTTAATCATACATGGTGTTTGCCCTAACTTTTTCATGTGATGTTTTAATCCCTTAACTTGTAACTTATGCTCTAATAATCAGATTTGTGAACACGTTTTTATAGAAGATAATCAGTGAATACAAACTATTAATTGTAAAATCCCAAAATTATATTAGATACCCTAATTTTACTAAAAATCACAATAATACCAAATAATGCAACACAATAACATAAAAGTAAAAATCTGTATGGTTTAATACTTACTGATAGTTAGAGTTATCTTGTTCGATTTCAAATGATTGGAAAATTGCTTGCTATTGTTCGATAAACAAGAGAACACATATTAATCGTAAATATAGAAAATACTTTATACCTTTCGGGTTTCAAAATACATATAAATCATATCACTCTTATAGTTTTGGTCTAACAACTTGACTTCCCAATGTCCTGGTAGCTCCATTAACTGCTGTTAATCAGGATGTTCTGGTGTACGGTGTAGGAAGTTTAAGTTATTCCGGTGAGGGTGGAAAGGGTGTCGGCAATAAGTGCATTTAGGGGTTTTAAATGATTGAGCCATGGAGACGAAGAAAACAGAGATGGTGTTCCCGATGAGAGGGTTGTAGATATGTTACCCGATCTGTTTTTGATCGATGTGTGTAAAAAATGATTGGTGATTTGGTAGCTGAAACGATTAAGAATGTGTGGTTGGCAATTTTAACCCCTGTGCTTTTTGTTAATTTTCGTTTTCTACCTTCTATTTTTATATTTTTCAAAAGTCACCTTATAACTTGTTTTCTAGGTTTTCTACGAACATTATGTTTTCTCCAGATCCCACCCCTATATATATATATATATATATATATATATATATATATATATATATATATATATATATATATATATATATATATATATATATATATATATATATATATATATATATATACGTATATATATATATATATATACCTATATATATATATATACGTATATATATATATATATATATATATATACGTATATATATATATATATACGTATATATATATATATATATATATATATATATATATATATATATATATATATATATATATATATATATATATATATAGATATATATATATATATATATATATATATATATATATATATATATATATATATATATATATATATATATATATATATATATATATATATATATATATATATATATATATATATATAGATACGTATATATATATATATCTATACGTATATATATATATATATATATATATATATATATATATATATATATATATATATATATATATATACGTATATATATATATATATATATATATATATATATATATATATATATATATATATATATATATATATATATATATATATATATATATATATATATATATATATATATATATATATATATACGTATATCTATATATATATATATATATATATATATATATATATATATATATATATATATATATATATATACATATATATATATATATATATATATATATATATATATATATATATATATATATATATATATATATATATATATATATATATATATATATATATATATACGTATATATATATATATACGTATATATATATATATATATATATATATATAGATATATAGATATATAGATATATATATATATATATATATATATATATATATATATATATATATATATATATATATATATATATATATATATATATATATATATATATATATATATATATATATATATATATATATGTATATATATATATATATATATATATATATATATATATATATATATATATGTATATATATATATATATATATATATATATATATATATATATATATATATATATATATATATATATATATATATATATATATATATATATATATATATATATATATATATATATATATATATATATATATATATATATATATATATATATATATATATATATATATACGTATATATATATATATATATATACGTATATATATATATATATATATATATATATATATATATATATATATATATATATATATATATATATATATATATATATATATATATATATATATATATATATATATATATATATATATACGTATATATATATATATATACGTATATATATATATATATATGTATATATATATATATATATATATATATATACGTATATATATATATATATATATATATATATATATATATATATATATATATATATATATATATATATATATATATATATACGTATAAATATATATATACGTACATATATATATATATATATATATATATATATATATATATATATATATATATATATATATATATATATATATATATATATATATATATATATATATATATATATATATATATATATATATATATATATATATATATATATATATATATATATATATATATATATATATATATATATATATATATTATATATATATATATATATATGTATATATATATATATATATATATATATTTATATATATACGTATATATATATATATATATATATATATATATATATACATATATATATATATATATATATATATATATATATATATATATATATATATATATATATATATATATATATATATATATATATATATATATATATATATATATATATATATATATATATATATATATATATATATATATATTAATATATATTAATATATATATACATATATATATATATATATATATATATATATATATATATATATATATATATATATATATAGATAGAGAGAGAGAGAAAGAGAGAGAGAGAGAGAGATAGGATCAATAGAAAACTTTATCTCAAAAGAAAACCTAGAAAACCTCTTCCCAACCGTTGGATTAAAAGCCCCACCCTCTTCTTTTTTTCGTAAAAAACTACAGGGGCCTGATTGCATTTTACTTCATTCTTTAAGGGTAAATTTTCTAAATTTATACATTTCATATTTAATACCTTATTTGTTTTCATTTTTTTCTTCGTTCTTTCTCTCTCGTGTGTGTTTTCTTCCCCACAACTTCACCGCCATATCCACCCACCTTTATCACCATTCCCCATATATCAAAATCGTTCCAAACAATCGTTCTCCACCACTCGTCGTCATTATCCACCATTTATGTTTGGAATAAGGTTTTTTAATGACTTTTACTGTTCGCATCAAGTAATATTGATTTTATTTTGAATAATTTGTTTAGCTTTTATGTTTTTGGTTGATCTAGATATGATACGGAAAAAGGTTAAGAAAAAGAAACATATACAAATCGTGTTTAAAAATTCAACACACAAGGTGTTTGATTAAATGTGTCAACAAAATTTTATAAGTGTGATGCACTAGTTTTATGCATCAACTATTGATTTTGAGATCTAGTATTGGTGTTAGTTCATTAAATAATTAGCGTATTGTCAAAACTAGTTGTTGACAATTATATAGTTTTGGTGTTAGTTATTATTGCTTATATTATCTTGTTGTATTCAGAAGTTAAGTTAAATAGGCATTTTGATACTACTTGCAACCCGAATCAATATCAGTTAGTAGCAAAAGTGTCACTTGTTCAGATGAATACCCAAACACTACTGAGAACATGTAATGTGTTCGGATATTTAGTAGTCGACATATAGATGCTAGCTGCTAATGGAAGGAAAATGAATCAAGTATTTGATTTTAGCTTAGCTTGAATGTAAAAGGCTAAATACAAGTTCAAAATTAAATTAAGGAAAGTGAATGAAGTATTTAAGTTTTGCCGCAAGTCCTTCCTATATCATCAGGGAAATGAAGCTTTAGAGCTGGTTCGCAACTTATATCTTGGTTTAGTAACATTTAGTTAAATTGGTATTAACAAATGTGGTCGGTAAATATATTTGTCAATCATAATTTGCAAAATTATGGTTTGGAATCGCAATAAAGAGAGTCTAAATGGCTCACATAAAACATTTGAGCGTCGCATCAGCAAACCATAGGCGAAACAACAACAACAAGAACGAGAAGATCTCCGTATCGTATAAGCAGCATCAGCTGCTCGAGGAAAATTTTGGAAGAATGCGTATTACACCATCCAAAAGTTTACATTATTTTTGTGTTGAACCTTTATGTAAAGATTTTTCCCCACTTTGTTAACATTATTTATAACTGTTATGAATGATACTTATCTGCTAAATGCTATATTTTTTTTGTAATGTATGATGATGTATTATTTTTTAAGTATTGATGCCTTTTTTAATAATCTTATGTATTGATGTAACAAATCTTTGCAATGGAAAGTAAGGATCCAATAATCTTCAGCATGTAGTGATGCAACAAAAGATTTGGAAAGTCAAATGTATTTGATTTGGAAATAATCTATACTCTTCACACAAATTGGCAAGCTGGGGTTTTAATAGTGCCTTAACATGAGTATCATATAACTTTTTCCTATTCTCTATCTTACACAAAGAAGCCTTATAAACACTTGATTTCTTTTCAGCAACAGGATTGCTACCTTATTCCTGTGATATTGTTGAATCTACGAGGTTGCCGACTCTAAGAGCGTATCAACAAATTATGCATCTTCTATGATAGAATCATGAACTGAAAAACCTGCAAATATACCAAAAACATGATCAATGCATGGTAGGAGAGTGACATTGAGTATAAATGACAATATCTTAGTGAATGCCAAAATAGGGGAAACAATCTGATCTCTAATTATTGACCACCTGGATACTAAATCAAGCAAAATACTACCATGATAACTGAAAATACATCAAACGGATACACTTAAATAATTCATTCCAAAAAAAGACAGATAAGCTAGAAAGCTACTACTTGTACACTATTACCAGCCATACAAGCCCCAAGCGAACCAGACGCAATGCAAAACTACTACACCTCAACCATCGATTACCATTTGGAAGTGGCCACTAATTCTAATACTTCAGTTAGTAACACATATGAACAAAATCATATAACTTTTGTTTTTTTTCTTTTGTTTTTTACTTATAATGTGCATACTCTATATAATGTGATTTGCTAAAGTTCATCAAACGGATGTAATATAATTCATCAAATGGATGCACTAAAGCGATATTCTCTATTAAGAAGTCAATGTTGCCAAAACAGATGCGGAGACTACTAGTGAAATAATCAGGGTTACTCGTTGCGACCAGAGGTTCATGGGTCCAATTCACGCATACCAAACAAACATACATGACTAAGCACAAAAATATGTGGAGACTACTAGAGAAATAAAAGTCATATGGTAGTAAAACTTTTCTTCAAATATACAGTCTCAACTTTTCAACTGCCCAACTATTATATTTGGCCAAGAAAATAGCACATTTATGATACACTAATCATACAAACATACATACGTCCTTGAACAAACAAGTTTCGATAAATAACACAAACAAATGCCATAAAACAATCAGATGTTATTTTTGTGAAGAAAAAAAACACGCCCTGCCTTGAACAGAGATGGATGCTCTAATATGTCTAACCCTGATTTTAGATGCACTAATAAAAAAACGATACCTTAACCTATAACATGATGCAGCTCAGGTACCCCCCCCCCCCCCCCCGTACCGCAAAACCAGTGATGGGCTTTTCCTGATATAAAAGAATTTCAGGTGAAACTAAGCCGCAAAAGAACTGATTATCTAAGGATTCAACATATACATCACACTAACTATTCAAAAGTGAAATGCAATAACAACATTTTCAAACTAGATATTTAAATTCGTTTATATTAAAGCAAGACTAATGTGGCGCTAACCAAAGCTGAAAGTAATGAACTCGTGGGTATCATTTCAGATTCAACTAAAAAATTAGTTCACTTACATTAGTTTGCTTACATATTAAGTTCGCTTACATCTGCATACACCTTTAAGATTGTTAACAGTAAGGGATTTTGATATTGTACCTCCACACATGCTAATTCATGATGCCCTAATGTCATGAATATTTTATCAATGATGCCCTAATGTCTATAGGAATGGATCAACTAGAAAAATACAAAGATTCGTTAAATTATGTCATGATGCTCTTATCAAACAAACATATGCACATTAGTGAAACCATAATACACTAATCAAACATAGAAATGCTCCAGTCACACTCAATGGATGCCATAATGTATCACACAATGATTCAATTCAATCATACATACTTAACGCACTAAAATTTCATGAAATGTTCTTAACATAAACTCTCGTTGTCGTTACTTTTTCATTCATTATGTAGTCAGAATCATTTTATACCCTAAATGTGTCACTTAGTGCATTGAACATAACACCAAAGATAAAATACAGATGCCCAAATTTCTGCATACAATGAAACAAATGCACTAAAATATACACATCGATGCCTTAGATTTAGGGCCTACAGATGCCTTAAGTATAACAAGCGTATGCCTTATATTTAACAAACGTATGATAATCACATCTATTAAGAACCCGGTATCATTGCCAAGTTTTAGGCCTTTTAAATAAATTACAACCTATACTTATAGACCACATGTCATTTCACTATAACTTTTATAAGTAGCATGTGACTTGTGGCAAAAAAATATGTTAAGCAGACCACGACCGCAATACATTGTCAATAATACTAACCAGACAATTCCACTTCACCGCTCTTCTTTTTTGGTACTGTATAATAAACAATCAAACAGCTTTTTAGTAAACATACCTCTTGTATTTGCATGGTACCCGTCATTCTCATCAACCCCCATCAGGTTAGATGCCAGAACAGCAGAGTATATGTCTGCCACCAAATAATTTGAAGACACTGAATTGTAGTCGGTTTTCAGGATCATATCAGTTGTCACTAGAACTCCACCCCATAGAAATGATAAAGCATCACCAGCAGCAAATAGGACATACTCAACCTGTTCGATTGACACATCAAGGATCAACAATCCCATTATTCTCGACAAATAGAGATAACTGAAGCGCGGGGATAACAAAACTACTGAAATCGATCTATTTTACATCGGCCAAGACTAAAGATCAAGTCAAGGGCATCATTGGTAATGGAAGAGGATGACTCCTTCCTTCACACACATATGCCCCAAAGACAGAACAACTCTTTCAATTGCATTGGTATCATCACCAGAGAGGATCTTGCTTAACTTTCCACGCAAGAATGTCAAAATATCATCTGAAATTTAGAGAATCAACAAATAGTTAGGGGCAACATACATATAGTACTTCTCTAGGTTCCAGCAGAGAGTTTATAGATTTACCTATGCGAGAGTCATTCAACAATTTTTGTAACGAGGAAGAAAGCCAACATGACCTAGCCCTTGCATTACAACAGAAGCTAATGTAGTAGTCTCAAAATAGATTACATTAACTGGACACTTCATACTTTCTTGAAGCATTGAATATGTGATCTGCAGACCATTTATATAGTGTCATGCTCGAATATTAAAGAAACCAGGTCAAACAAGTTGGGACGAATTGGCCGCTAACACTTATTCCCCTTTGTATACAAATATGCAGATAAGTCATTTACAAAAAAATTGTAAACTTTGTTGATCACAAACTTAGATCGATTTAGCTTGTGTAAACGAGAATGAATCAAGTTAAACACTTAGAGAAACTTTGTTATATATGAAACAATTTAAGTATTATGTGGAATTAATACTTAAACAAGAACACACAAACAAGATAAACCAAACTTTCACTTTGATTGATTAATCGAACTTGCGTACAATGAAAGTGTGAAAAGCATATATTGAACTAAACCTAAAGGCCTCCTTTTATAGATTAAGGAACCTTGTACAAGAGTCTACGTATCAGCTATTTTAGGTAAAGATAAACATAAGAAATACATTGTCGAACATATCTTTACTAGAAACATAAAACGTGTAGACTAAGTATACTATCAGTGCTTGACTTCTTCTTATCAACGCTTGACTTCTTCATGTCAACGCTTGTCTTGACAACTCTTGATTTCTTCCTATCAACGTCCAAATTCCTCTTGTCAGCGTCCAAGTGTCTTGGCTTCATTTTATTCCCAACAATCCTCCCCTAAACTTGATATCTACTCTAGTAATCAAGTTTCTGAATAAAAACTAAGTACAAGGACGATTCTTACAAATCTTATTAAGTTGGAAATAAATATATCTAATCAAATCTTTGCCAACGTCACTTGTGTAATCCATCTCAGCTGTGTTGACACCATTTTCTTCAAAACTTCTTTGGACATAGGATATTCAACATCCACAAGAAGATATTTAGAAAACTTTGTAGTACTCAAGTGATACACACCAGCTGCTGAATGTAAACGCCATTGAAGTCCACTGACATCATCAAGATCCTTCCAAACTGAATCTTCTTCATCTGGTGCACACATTCTCTTGAATGTTGACCAAATCTTTATTCCATTGACTGAAGTAGGTGCCTCAGTCTCATACTTGGCCTACATCAACCTCCAAAGGTCTGCCAAGTCTTCCCTATCCAGGCTTGCAAACAAAGACATAAGAGTAGTGAAAGTATGTACCTCTTTCCCATATCTGCAAATCATCCAAAACCCACTTGCATCTTCCTCATAGTGAACTATAGGGTTTCTGGAATCATGAGGTAACACTTCTACCATATGTGAAGCTTCCAAAGGTGATAGCTTAATACTCTTTCTAATAACAGCTTCACTAGGATTCACTTTATCCATGTTTTCTGGGAACTCAAGTGGAACTCCCTTCTTCAATGGTCTTGGTGTAACCAAAGCCTGTTGGATCTGAATCTCTTCTACAAGTTATTCCTCTCTTTCATCTGAAAGAAGTCTGATAGTGGTCTGCTCTTGCACACTTGCCCATATAGGATAAGCCTTATATTCTAACTCATCAAAAGATAATCCTTGCAACTTCTTAAAAGTCCAACCTGTTTGATGACATTTGAGCAACATGTTGTAGAGCTCCCTTGTATCCTTCTTACTCTATGAAAGAACTTTGCTAGCTTTATACTTCAGAATCACCTTGCAATCCCTTTGAACTCTTAGTAGAATCTCCAAACCCCAAATTTGATCTGATAAAGTCATGTCTGGATTCTCCATTAACTTATTTTCCCATGCAAAGTACATCTGAGCAACTTCAAGCATCTCATAATCCACCTGATTCTTCAACTCTGCAATCTTTTCCTTTGCCAAATCATCACCATATTCAAGTCTCACGGGTTCTTCAATAATCATTACACTTGAATATTACTCTCATCATCACTACCATCCTTACTTTCAATAGCAGTTTCCTTCATCCTATCTTCTTTCTCAACATGGAATCAAACTTTACTTGGGCTGCATCCTTGGGTACTAATATTCTACCATGATCCCTTTACCCTTATCTAATATATCAATGGTTGGTAAAGCTGATGATGGTACCTGTGTAGACACATCCTTGATGATAGTTGATGACTGGGATACATCAACCATACCTGCAGATTTATCAACGTCCAAAACCTGTGTGTCAACGCCTAACTTACTCCTATCAGCGCTTAGCTTGTCAGTGTAAAAAACCTGCTTGTTAACACTCAACTTACTCTTGTCAGTGCTTGGCTTAGAAACCTGTTCCAGCATCTCCATAAACGAAATCTTTGTTGGAGTTGCCAGTGAAACATCAATAACTGGCCTCTCCTTCAAGCTAGTCAAAGCTTCAGCCATTTCCACACCAATAGAACCACCTGAGCCTTTGTCACTTAAATTAAATGGCTCAGTAGCAGCTTCCTCCCCTTTGTAAGAATCCTCCCTTGATGAAAGAACTCTTGTATGCCTTCTCCTAGTCTCAGCAGCTTCTAAAACAACAATCCTCTTCCTCAATTGCTTGAGTTCAAGGCCTTATGTAGAGACAGTATGTACAAGGTCTGCATTTTGCTTTTGCAAGCTAATGAAGACAGTCGTAAATTCCAACAATGTATAGGGTTCCAATCTGCCCTCCTCTAGAATGGGAATTTGACCTCCCAAAGTAGATTCATGGGGCATGGATGAGGTCTTAAGGATGTTAGGACTGGCTTGGCTTGCATCTAAGCTAGTACCATTAGTCTTAGCCCCACCCATGTCACCAACCACACTTGTGGTGGTGGTTCTCTCTGCAACATGGCTAGGACCACTAGAGGAGAACACTCCAATAGTCCTTTGGCGTTTTTCCATCCTAAAGTCTGGGGGTGAAGAAGATGATGTGGATTGGTTTTTAGTTTGGAGGTCAAAGGGTGTTTGGGTTTGGGGTAAAAGGGTGTCAGCGTTTGGATTTGTAATGTCAACGCCAACATTTAACGTGTCAGCGTTGAAGGGTTCTTGGTCAATATCCATTTCATAAACTGTGAAGCCCATGCAAGAAGCATAGGCTAGAAAAATCCTTATTGCTTTAATCCTTGCAACAGGCGTAAAAACCTCTTCATAGTCTATCCCTTCCTCTTGTGTATAGCCTTGAGCAACTAAACGTGCCTTGTTTCTGACCACAATTCCTCTCTCATCCTTTTTGTTTCTAAGAACCCATCTTGTCCCAATAGGTCTGACATATCTGGGACAATCAACTAACTCCCAAACATCCTGAATAGCAAATTGGTGAAGCTCATCTTGCATTGCTTCCACCCAACTTGGTTCTTTGAGAGCATCAAATATCTTCTTGGTTTCCTATTGTGACAAAAAACAAGCAAACAAACATGCCTGAACAAGAGGGGTATCAACCGTCTTGTGGATATTGGCAATAAATCCTCCATGATTCTGATGAGACCTTCTAGTTTGGACAAGACACATCACATCACTAATGATTAGAGAAGAAGGATGATTATTGATAGTAGATGTAAGCACTCCTCCTTCAATAATTGTGTTGTCTTCAATTTCAATCTCCAAGTTGCCAATATCTTCTTCAAATTCTCTTCCATCATCATCTGAATGAACCTCTTCATGTACTATTGAAGGTTCACCTTGTTCAAAAACATTAGAAGAGAATAAATGGTTAAAAGAGTTGTCAACTCCTAAATTAGGGTTGTCATTGTTTGAGCCATCAACGCCTGAATTTGTCTTGTCAGCGCCAGATTTTCCTTTGTCAGCGCTTGAAGATTCATGCATGTTTTCATCAACTGGTGTTACTTGTAGACCACCTTTTTCCTTTCCAACAGCAGCAGCAGCAAATGCATCTATCCATATAGGAATGGTAACATACTCAAGTATGGGTGCTGATTTGTTTGCTTGTGATCCTACCTCCTTATCAACATGTATACCTGAAATTTCAACAACTGGTTCTTCCACAACATTTGAATTCACCTTCACAATGTCTGGATTAGTAACAGGCATATAATTTAAGGTTCTAGATAGAGGTTCCAAGTCAAATAACCAATTTGGTCCACTTTCAGGATCACTAGGTTTACTTTCTAAAAACCTAACATGTACCTTTTCAAGTATACGTTTGTCTTTCTTCATGTAAACCCTATATCCTCTACTCTACACTGAATAGCCCATGAAATAGCCTTCATCACCTTTAGAACTAAACTTTCCTAAGGCATCACTAGTATCTAATACAACTACATGACAGCCAAAGTGTGACAAATCTGACATTTTCAGGTAGTAAATTATTTTCTTGTATATTATTTGAAAACTTATTTTTGTGTTGGTTTGTGAACTCACAATTTACGGGTTGAAATTAGGGCTTACGTGCATAATTTAACATCCTTTACGACTAAACCGAAAACCCTAGGTTTACGTATTTACGTTTTTGAATTCCGTTTTTATGAGACATTTTTTTGTTAGATTCGTTTTGTGCCGTTGATTCATAATTTTTAAAAACGTTTTTCATAAAACGACCTGAGGACACGCAAATAGAGGAAACTAGAATCGAGGAGTACCCGTAAATTAGTGGGGATGAAACAAGTTAACACTTGCGTCACCCCCACTAGGTGCGGCCAAAGCTTAACCAACACACCCCTTATGTGTCAAATTTACATAAAAACTAAGGACACTTGTCCTTAGTTTCTAACCAAAACCACCTAAGCCTTAAAACAACTAAACCAAACCATTTACACTCATTTGATACATGCAAACAACTCCAAAACTCTCTCTACTCCCTCCCTTTGCCGTCCATACTCCACCACCAAACACCCCATTCATCACAAGTTTCTACCATAAATCTTGTGTTTAACTTGCATAAGATGAAGACCCTTTGAAGACTTGGTGATTTGAGGTGATCCTAACCACTAAAAAGAAGTTTTCCTTGGAGTCTAGGGCTGATTGTTCTCAAGGTGTTTCATATATTTGGTGATCTTGAAGTTGGTCTTGATATTCCATAAGATTGGTTATCAAAAACCAAACCTTGTTCTTAACCTTTCACTATATTAGTTGGTAACAAGATCATTTCTTCTATCATCTTGTTATTTTGTAAAAGTAATCTTGTATTTTCTTTATGAATGTATATGTATATGATGATAAATGATGATCAAAGTATTATGTGGGGATTTTGTGTTAACAGATTTGGTTAAAAAGATTAAAATCAACAAGTAAGGATGTTAAAATCTTGATTAAATTTATAGGTTGTATAAAAAAGTAAGTAACCATATGATCACTTGGTAAAAAGGCTTGGATTATTGAATATACAGTTAGATATATGATTTTTACATATGTGGTGAGTTGGCCACTCAATGGAATTATTAAAATGAGCAGGATATGATCAAAATACTATTAAGGTACAAATCTGCATAGTCTAATTTGGACGAATTATTAGGAATACTTAGAGGATGATTGAGCAGTAGCTTTGTAGCACATATTATTTAGTTTGTCTGCTCAAATTTGAGCTTCTATCTCCTTGTAGAACTCAAGATATGGCAAAAATGGTGGAAGTGACTTTGGTAATCAGATTTGTAAATAAAAGTATATAATATAAAATGAGCACTCAAATAATATTATTATAAAATAAATATGTAAAACCCACTAACTAATAATAAGTAGTATAAAATGAGTTGTATATTATGATAAATAAACATGGCATTTTTATAAAAGTAAAGACTCAAATGTTTTCTAAAGTTATAAAACTATATATAAGTTTTACGTCTTTTCGGCTAAAACCAAAAGATTAACGTTTTCGCCAAATAAAACTTACACGGTTGGACCCGTCTAATGTAACATTTTTATAACTCATATACTGATATGTAAGTACATTTGACAAGTAAAAACCGATAAAACCCGAGCTTTATAACTTATGGACCTTAACGGGCCAAAGTAGCCTTATTGGACTATTAGCCCAACTAGTTTGACTAAACACTAATGGACTTACTCATGGGCTTAACCCACTTGGGCCCAACATATGAGTATAGGCCTGGTATTAAAAGTATAAATGGACTAATATAATGTATTGGACTTATAATGGGCATATTGGGCCTTAATATGTAAACAAGTTAAAACTAGTATAACTAGTCTAAAATTTACTAACACATAACAACTTTAATGTTGTATGAAGAGATAAAATCTCACTTGATCATCATCACACTTATAATATCATCATATATACATAGCCATTATTTTTATAAAGTCATTTGACGATAGTCTAAGACCGAGTATTATTTGTCTAGGTTTTCGTGATTGAAGCACGCATCATCGCCGATAACCCGCCTTTCTTAATCAACGTGAGTTCATAGCCTCGCACTCTTTTAAATGTTTTATAAATGTTTTGTAAACCCATGAGGGAGATAACATGCTAGTTTTGATAAAAATAGAACACAAGTAGTCCCGATGGTATGCTTATTGATATGGACCCGAATGATGTTATGACCCAATGAATGAGATAAAAAGGATTATTATTGGTTAGGTTATGTCACTTAAAGTCCCATTAGCATGAATTATGAACTACCGGGATTTGGTAGACGCTTATGCATATAATAGTACTATTTGGGGAAGATCACCCCACTTCGCGCCTTGACGGTTGATCCACATCGTGCCACATTGATTGGTAAGCGAATTTATGTATGAGAAGACTTATATAGCGTGATTTTTGTGACGACACGCTAATTTAGATGTGAAAATTGTTTGTCGGGTTCGCGGCCCGTTGTTTGTTATAGTAAGGTAGCAATGTCATGCGGCTAGTAATAATCCAATACAATACAATGTAATCCAAATACCCAATATGATACGTTGTAAATAACGATAATATAGAGACTACGGTCTCATGGACGGTTTAAGATGTATGACTTGATTTATATATATTGCCTGACTAGTAATACGAGGACTCACTTCTGATATTATACTTGTGTTATGCTTTCTATAACTGTTTTATGTAATGATTTTATTAAACTCTATGAATTCACTCGGCATTCGCTGATATAACTTTCGCATCTTTTATCTCAGGTGCTTGAAGGTAACTTGGATGGAGATCGACTCTGATGGCCCACAAAATAAAATTATTCATTTGATCTATGTTTTGTAAACCTTATGACTGTGAAACTTGGGGACCTGATGTAAACTTAAAACTTTTATTCGAATGAATGTATGTTAAACCTTGTACAACTATTTTTATGTGTTGTCTATGATTTGAGTTATTGTGCTATCCCGTAACACTCTACTGACCCTTCCGCTGACTAGATACGAAATTTGAGAGTGTTACACAAAGGGTTTAAGAAAACCAGTATTAGGTTTCCTACTCCAAAATAGCTCATAAGGTGTCTTGTTGTGGATTTTGTTGATCAATGCCCTATTTTGAACATAGGAGGCTGTATTCACAGCCTCAACCCAAAATGCAATGGGAAAGTGAGCATCAGCCAACATTGTCCTAGCTGCTTCTATGAGTGTTCTATTCTTCCTTTTAGCCACCCCATTTTGTTGTGGGGTTCTAGCTACACTAAACTGCCTAGTAATCCCTTTCTTGACACAAAAGTCATCTAACAGCTTATTTCTAAACTCACCACCATTATCACTTCTAAGTATTTTAACCTCATTCACAGTCTTTTTCTCTAATTGGGTAATAAAGTTAATCAAAACATCAGCAATTTCACTTTTTAAAGCCAAAAAGAAAGTCCAAGT
Organism: Glebionis coronaria; assembly: GCA_025667525.1. NCBI lineage: Eukaryota > Viridiplantae > Streptophyta > Magnoliopsida > Asterales > Asteraceae > Glebionis > Glebionis coronaria. The sequence continues at coordinate 42,238 of JANFOE010001529.1, read as the reverse complement.
AAATCTAGAAAAATCATCAGTTATGACAAAACAATGAGATTTACCATTTAAGCTTTCTATATTAGTTGGACCAAACAAGTCCATATGCAGCAAGTGAAGTGGTTTAGAACTAGAATGTACAAGTTTAGACTTAAAGGAGACTTTGTGCTGCTTGCCTTTAAGGCATGCAACACAAGAGTGGTCATTGTGGAAAGCCGTTTCAGGCAAACCATCAACTAAACCATGTCTTATAAGTCTATTGATGTTCTTAAAGTTTATGTGCCCTAACCTTCTGTGCCAAAGAATACTCTCATCAACTGAATCCTTATCATATAGACATGACAGAGTATTATTCATCCTAATTCCCTTAAGATTCACATTATAAATGTCCTTATGCCTAGGTGTTCTATAATCAATGAATTTCTCATCAGGTATTTTAAAATCTTTGCTTAACACCAAGCATTTAGTATCAGTGAAAAGAACCTTATTTTTGTTATCACAAACTTGTGATACACTAAACAGAGTATAATCAAGTTCTTTTACCAGAAATACATTCTCAAAACACAAATTGTTGGTGATAAGAGTGCCTTTTCCAGTAATGGTTCCATATCCTCATCCAAAGTACACTTTGTCACCATCCTTAATGGGGTAAAGTTTGTCAAATAATCTTCCTTCCCTGTCATGTGCCTAGAGCATCTACTATCCCAATATCCATAATCATTAACCTGCTTTTGAATGCCCTACACATACAGAAAACAAATTAGTTTTCTTTGGGAACCCAAGCCTGAGCAGACTTGGATTCATTTGGTTGTTCAACAAGAACAAACTTAGTCCTTATAACAACGCATTGTTCATCCATTTTTAGATTAGACACCCAGTTAACCCCAATTGGTTTGGTTATGACCTTTGAAATATAATGAAATCTGTTATAGGTCATAGAAATCCCATCTGAGTTAGGTTTTAGTCTTGTTTGTGTGACATTCTAACATTTTCAGGTAGTAATTTATTTTCTCGTATATTATTTTGAAACTTATTTTTGTGTTGGTTGATGAACTCACAATTTACGGATTTAAATTTGGGCTTACGTGCATAATTTAACGTCCTTTACGACTAAACCGGAAACCTTAGGATTACGTATTTATGTTTTTGAACTCCTTTTTTGATGAGACAATTTTTATTAGATTCGTTTTGTGTCGTTGATTCATAATTTATAAAAACGTTTTTCGTAAAACGACCCGAGGGCACGCAAATCAAGGAGTACCCGTAAATAATTGGGGATGAGACAAAACAAGTTTTGCCTCACCCCCAATATGGGACGGTTTAACTTAGCCAACAACACCCTTAGGTGTCAAAGCTTAAGAAGTAAGCTAGGACACTTGTCCTAGCCACTTCACAAACAAGCTACCACATCAAAACCACTCCCACAAACTAGCAAACTCATTTTTTGTGACAAGCGTGGTTTTGAGGTTCGTCACTTGGTCCTATTTTAGGTTAATTTATGTGTGACTATATGATTAGTGTGTTTACATGTTTATTTTGCATGAACGAGGTTGGTGTGGATATCGTATATGGGTATAAAGTACTCATAAGTAAATCTAGGAATGGTTATTTCATGTTCATGATCTCACAATTAGTGACTATCAAATGAAATGGTGTTATTTTGGTGTTTACATATACGTATAAGTATTATACTAAATTGTTTTTTTTTTAGAATTTTGGGTTTAGCATTTAGAGGTCTCGGGTAAGGTGTTTAGCCATGTGAGTATTTTTCGGGATGGTTTCAAGTCATTTAGGACTTAGTTATAAAGTTTATTTCAAAATTTAAGATTTTTTTTAAAACTGTATATTTTACGTCTTTTACGGTAAACGCGTAAATTTGACTAGTTTTACGGTTTTGAGGTTTTGGAGGTTTTAGGAACTGAAATAAATTGAGGTAAATTAAAGTATTATTAATAACATAATAATAAGTAATAAAAAAGAATATATATATATATATATATATATATATATATATATATATATATATATATATATATATATATATATATATATATATATATATATATATATATATATATATATATATATATATATATGGGTCGGTTAGGGCCGAATAAAAAGAAAAGAAAAAAGAAAAAAAGGAAGGTGGGTTGTATTGGGCTAGGATTCTTGGAGAAAAACTATATAAGGAATTTTATTATATCATAACTCTCATAAATCCCTGGAGAATTATTAGAGTCGACGGTCACATCAAAAAAATAGGGCTTCTTCATAAATTTGGGGGTTTTCATAAATCAAAGGTAAATCTTTATAACCCTTTTTAATTGAAGTGTTTTTAATTCTTTCTCAATCATCCAATGATGGATTTAGGTTAGAGTTTGAATTAAAATCTGTATATATATGATATTATAATGATTAGATTAATTAGAGATAATTATTATACATGGTGATGGTAATTAATTAAGCTAATTGTGTTAAATTCGTTTTTAAAAACTGGGCAGAATTTTTGGTCCATTGTTTTGATCATATCTAGAGTTCTAGGAACTTTCATGGTTCGATCCAAGTATCCCTGAATAGCTAATTGAGTTGGCTTTCAAATTAAAGAAACGAGAACTAAATTGAAGGTCGGGAGGTGGGTCAAAAACAGGTTACAATAGTCGGAGGTCAAAATAGTTTTGAAATTTGTCGGGTTTAGTTTAATGTTTTAGGGTGATTGGGGTACTTAGGAGTACACTTGAGCCCTCTAATGGGCATGGGAGTTGGTTTATATAATAAATAAGAGACCAGTGGTGGGGCTAAGAAAATGGGTTAGGGTAAGACCCCCTAATCATAACAAACTTTTTGTATGTTCAAAATTAGTAAAATCCAGATAGACAAAAGTATATATATATATATATATATACATTGGGGCCTTAACAGTAGCTTTAAGGTTGGGGAAAAAGGGAGCGGTTAGCTAACATATGTAAGGGCATAGGGTTTCCTTTACAGAGATCATGGGTATGGTTAGCTGGGCGTTTGGCTTATAGTTTGAGACCTAAAAAGCGGGACTGTTTTGGGTAAAATGTTAACGAGACGGGTTATGAAGTAAACTAAGTTAAGGGCTTTATAGAGGGGTGTAATGGGATGCTTAGAGCATATAAATGAGGTATATATATGGGAGAATGTTAGATGTCCATCATAGGTTGATAAGCCATTTTAGTGTTTGGTTCATGTTTTGATTGTGTGCTTTTGTTTGTTAGCTTTTTGCTAGTGCGCGGATTATTGGAGAAGCTCAATCAGGTGAGTTTCATAATCCCATGTCTACTAATGATTTTGACTTTCAGATGGGATGGAAGAGACACTGTCTTGTTTTTATAAATTATGTTGTGAATGTTTTGTGTTTGGTGATGGACTTGTGCATACTTATGTGATTAACTGCTAGTTGATTCATGATTGTTTTATGTTTTGACTTGGTACCAAGGGGATGATGACAAGGCGGGGCCTTGGGATTGGTTCATAGGTGTATGGGCGCCTATGGGACCATGGTGTTTGGTAAGCTGGGAGCCTTGGATTTGGTTTGTTTTGTTAAATCTTGAATATCAGTTGTTAATGCATGTTTGTATCACATTGTCCATATGTTCTTAAATTTGGTTATTATTCACAGCTCATGGTTTGATTTTGGCGTTGGAGTCTAAACCTATGACTCTCACCAACTTTATGTTGACGTGTTTTAGTGTCTCTGTAACACCCCATTTTGGAAATGGAAATATCACAGTAATTATGGCGTGTCATCAAAGCATACAAGGTAAAATGTCTAAACATTACTTGACCATAAAAAGGAAAATACTGAAATCAAACATCGGTAGTCCAAATGTAAAGCTCATCACACACAAACATAGTATAACAAAGGGAAGGACTAAACAATGTCCAAAGCATAAGTATCATAAGAAAGGAAATGCATAATGTAAAGAAGGCTAGACAGCTTCCAGTCCATATGCACGTACTCTTAGTGTCTACGAGCGTCCCTGAGTACCTGCCGTTTTGGGAACATAGAAAAGGAAAACGGCTGAGCAAATACGCTCAGTGCACGGATGTACAATAAAGCATGAATAGGATAAGCATATAACATAATAACAGCGGAAGAAACTAAGTCCCGAGTAACTTGGTTAAGTCTTAATAAAACTGGTTTATAGTTTGAAAGTCTTATGTTTATCTTATAAAAGTTGTTTGTCATATTTTACCATTAGCCAATATAGGTCATGAAAATCCACCGTGCATGAATAATTGGAGGGGTGACCTCATCATGCAAATTAGAGGGGCTGCCTCTAATTTAATATACTGTTTTTTTGGGTAGGAGGGATCAGCTCCTTGTGAAGGATGCAAGGCACACACCACATTCACTATGTAATCCTGAATAAAAACATGTAACTAGGATGCACCCATACGCCCCACATGATAAATATAAATAAATGGCTAAAAGCTGAAGGGACGCCACGAGCAATCACTCCGCCGTGGTGAAGTCATAACATCAGTGCCTCTAATGTTATGGTTATGGTACCTCCATAACTAGGTGAAACTGGTCATGCATGTATATGGCTATAGGTAATCTTAATTAAACATAAGCAATCAAACTCATAACTTATACTACGGGAAAACAGTTAGCTGCATACGGGGAATCCTAATAAGGAAAGAATGTCCATACTGAAAGGACGGAAATCCGTACCTTATGTCCAGTGAACGAGAAAGACGAACTGCGAGAATCCTACTTCCGAATCACTAGTGCTACATAAATACGTACATGAATAAGTATCTGCTTACTAAATACATAGCTGGTTTTATGTCATGTCTTAGCTTATTTTATGTGTTCTTACTATGTTTTATTGTTTTAAAGCCTTAAACTGTGTTAAATCTTATATTCTGTTTAATCTGATTAAGTATTTCTGGTATTTCATGTGTTATTATACTTACTATGTAATGATAAGTAACTTTCCAAAAATAGCAAGTTTCCAAAAATAGAAAGTTTCCAAAAATAGAAAGTTTCCAAAAATAGAAAGTTTCCAAAAATAGAAAGTTACCAAAAATAGAAAGTTTCCAAAAATAGAAAGTTTCCAAAAATAGAAAGTTTCCAAAAATAGATTTACTGCTTAAAATAGATAAGTTTCTAAAAATAGAAAGTTTCCATAAATAGATTAGCTGCCTTAATTAAATAAGTTTCCATAAATAGATTAGCTGCCTGAAATAAATAAGTTTCTAAAAATAGCTGGTTTCCATAAATAGATTAGCTGCCTTATTTAATTAAGTTCCTAAAAATAGAAAGTTTCTATAATTAGAAATAAGCTGGTTAAATAAGCTAAGTATATAAGCCTAAGTGTTTTTCATGATTATTTTCTAAGTCATATGGTATATTGTATAGTTTAATAATTATTTCATGTAATTTAGTTAAACTATAGGTTATAATATTTAATTAAAGTATAACATGTTTTTAATTAAATAAGTTAAATACTTAGGTTAAAATATGTATTATTATATATTAATAATATAACCTAAGTCATGTTAATTAATTAATTATATCCACGGTTTTAAAATAATTAATTAATTATAAGTCTTAAATATATAAATACTTAGGTTAAAATAATTTCATGATCATTAATAATTAAATAACCTAAGTCATGTTATTAAATTAATCACATCTTTTATTAATTTAATTTTAACATAAGTTCATAACATAAAAAAACTATCATACACCATGAACTGGATCTAGGCTAAAACATGAACCGGACATGAATCGACACCGTACCCCGAACCAACTCGGGGTACCCCGTGTTTCCCCTTGCTGCCGTGGGACCCACATGCACCAACCAAGACCATATGGTCTTGGTGGTGGTCAGCTTGGCAAACCGAAACCCCTTCGTGTGACAACCCTGGTTTTGAGGTTCGTCACTTATGAGGGATTATGGCAAGGGAAGAAACGATGGGAAGCATCACATCGTGATGTATGGTATGTAGAAAAGGAGGAAACCACTAGATTTAGTGACAAAGTTATGTAGGGAAGTTTCACCCACAGTAACGGGTGGTACGTTTTGGTAAAATGGAAGAGTTGATGGAGAGTTTTGTAGGTCCATTTATGATCTTTGGAAAGATCGGACCATTAGCTTATGAGCATAGAATTACCCGGGGGAAATGAGTTGTATACATGATACATTTCATGTATTAAGATTGGTAAAGGTTGTTTGAGAATGCATTTTGCATGTACGGTTATTCGGGACTTTTATTAATAAGAGTCTTCGTTTATATCAAAGAATCATCGGTGAGATTTATTGACTGTGAGGTCAAGAGTTTGGCAATGAGTTTAATTATTTTTGGTTTGTATATGTGGTATTTTGAAACTTGAACTAAAGTTCACGTGGAAATGAGGGGAGTTCGTTTAGAACAAGTATCCTCATGTGATTTGTTGTTTGTGTGTTTGATCCTAAGGAGTAAATCTCGGGACGAGTTTCTATTAGGAGGGAGTGATGTGACAACCTTGGTTTTGAGGTTCGTCACTTAGTTTTATTTTGTGCTAGTTGCGTGTCTTTACGTGTTTATGTGCTTATTGGTGTGTATGGATTGTGGTTTGGATATCGTTCCGATACGGGGTACCTTGTGAATGAAACGATGTGTGATGATTTCATGTTCATGAGTTCACATGGTAGTGACTATGAAGTGAGATGGTGTTATTTGGTGGTTCTAAGTATACGTATATGTATTATAGAAAATCGTATTTTTTACGATTTACGGTTTAGCATTTAGAGGTCGCGGATGAGGTAATTAGTCATATGAATATTTTTTGGGATGGTTTTAAATCATTTAGGACTTAGTTATAAAGTTTATTGCAAAATTTGAAATTTTTTTTAAAAGTGTATATTTTACGTCTTTTACGGAAAAACGCGTAAATTTGACTAGTTTTACGGTTTTGTGGTTTTGGAAGCTTTAGGAGCTGAAATAAATTAAGGAAAATTAAAGTAATATTAATAACATAATATTAAATAATAAAAATAAAAAAAACGAATTTAGGGGTGTTTGGGTCGGTTTAGACGCACCAAAGAAGAAAGAAAGAATGGAAAAGCCCAAAACAGGCCCAATGGACTTGTAATGGGATTAGGGGGCCTTTAGGACTTAACCAAACCCAACCCATAACCATAATAATCAGGTTTTTAACCTCCATAACATCTCCTAGCCTAAATTCATCAATGGTGGCCAATTAGGGTTCTTCAAAAATTAGGTTTTCTTCATCTTCTATTAATTCAAAGGTAAAACCTTCTTAACCCTTTTCATATTAAATGTTTTTAATATTTCTATGATCATATGATGGATTAGTTTAGGGTTTAATTAAAAACAGTATATTAATCATATTTTAATGATTAAATAAATTAGGGCTTGTAGTTAGAGGGATTAGGGTTATTTAATGAGGTTGATTTTGTTAAACCCGTTTTTAAAAACTGGGCAGAATTTTGAGTCAATTGTTTTGATCATATCGGGAGTTCTAGGAACATTCAAGATGCGATCCAAGTATCCCTGAACAGGTAATTGAAGTGGCTTTCCAATGCAAGAAACGAGAACTAAATTGGAGGTCGGAAAGTGGGTCAAAAACAGGTTACAACAGTCAGAGATCAAAACAGTTTTGAATTCAGCCTTTTTTCTTTTTAAGTTTTAGCTTGTTTGGGGTAAGAGGTAGGACTGTTACCTACTTACCTAGACTCCTGCATGTTGGGATATTGTCATGACATTTGTGTCGCCATTTATGACATTTCTTATATCATTTAGTTATCTCTATAGACACGCTATTGTTGTGATGATATCCATACGTCGTGCCCCATATTCCGCCATGGTGGGGTGTGACAGAATGGTATCAGAGCCAATGGTTATAGAGAATTAGGTTGCCTAGTCGCGTAGCCTAGTCTATAGCTTAAGGGTCCCTGCATATAGGCGTCATAGGAGTATGTGTGCATTTTATAATAATTGATGTGTTTGGATGTTATTTATTGCGATGTTTTTACTAGTATGAATTGAACCGTAGTATGTTCATACTTAGTCACATGTTATTTTCTTTTCGGGTTTGTAAATAGTGCGGGTTGAACCATAATCGTCCATGCTAGTCACTGTTGTATTTTGCTTAAATTGTACGTTATAGTACATAATTTAGTACAAGGTAGTTTCTATCTTATATCGAGTTATCTTACATACCTGAGGTATGTTATTTTTCTTTTGATGTTTAAGTCATGTTCCCTAAGAATCGTGTGGTGGTTCGAGTTACTAGGAGTAGGTGGATAGGAAGGGTTTAGCTAGACTATGGATTTCTGTATTCCAAGAGTTTATTATGTTATTTTTATAGATGGAGTTTTGGACCTTATTGGTTATGTGGTTATGAGCTTATGTGAGTAGATAGATTTATGTGTTATATGTTGTATTGATTCTTATAAGTGTCATATAGGAGGGAGTGCACTGGGGGAAGGGTAATTGTATAAGTATGGTGGCCAACATAGTTATACAAGTACCACAACTTCAATGGGTTCTCAAGTATGATTGCATGAAAGAGGGTTAATACATGCTTGTATATGATGAGATGTAGAATTTGGGTATACGTATTTTATATGGGTTTATGTAATGGCTACCTACGATATGGCTATTGTTCTTTTTGAGTCATATGTTTTGGGTTATAGTTGTGTTGTGTGATGTTGGGGTCACACGATATGGTTTGGTTTTCGAGGTGGGCTTTATGCCTTGTTGTGGCACGGTGAGATGGTGATTACTCGTATGGAAAAACGAGCGTATAAAGCGATTGATTGACTTACGTGTATGATAACGAGTATGTTTGGGGGATTCAATAGGTATACATATGCGGATGTATATATACTACTATGTGTTAAGTTATGGTATATGGTCGTTCACTAGTTATTATAACTTGAACGTACCTTGTGTTTGTTCGTGTTTTATGGTGCTGGAGTTTGGTGAAGTTTCAACGACGTTTTGAATCTTTTGAACTGTGTCTTGTAGCGTATTCTTTGAGTTTCGTATTTCACGTGTACGTTTTAAAAAGGTGTTCTTGGTTTTAAGTCTATTGAAATAACCTGGGATTTCTTTTGAGATAATGAAATCTTTTGTGTTGAGTCTTACATTTCTTTTGGTTGGTATATGGAAAAAGGGGACTTGGAAATCTAGTATAGGGTTAGATAGTTGGTCGTATTCGGTAAAATAAGGGTAAGGTGTTGGGGTCGTGTTTGAAACAAGATGTAACATAAGATTTCTTTTTAGTCAACACTTATTTATTTCAAATTCTAAAAGACTTTCTTTAAAATAAAGCGAAGTAAAATTTCTTTCTACTTACATAGTTTATATAATTGGGTTTAACCGATTCACGTCATTTATAATTATTAATTCAAGGTTAAATTGAGTTTATGAAGATTTCACATACAATTTTATCTTTCATTAATATAAAACTGTTTCGGTCATAACTTGTTCGTTTTTAGAGCTTTTTGAGTGATACAAAAGCAAAAAAAAAAATTGTGTACTCGGAACATACTTTTCAAATATTCAGAATGTATAGCCATGGGAGGTCAGTGGACTGGTCGGAATTGTTGTACAAGTGTCACGTTAAAGGTTGAGTTTGAATAGTAGTTTATTTTTATGATTTGGGATACACGGGATACCTAGTCTTTGAGTTCAGTTTTGAGTTCGTCAAGAGGGTTGTTTGTAGATTGTTTGAGTCACATAGATGTGGAAGGTAATAATAAAAAAAATAAAAAAAAGAGATATATATTCTTTTGGAAAAGTCGATCTTTTGCACAGTTTAAATAATATGCCGCGGGGCGTAATATGTTTTGGTTACCATTGGGTGTTTTCTTGGATTATTTTTCTTCGTTGTCATGGGTCGTTTTGAATTGATACATGTTCTGGGTTTGAGTTTTCTTTTGAGTCTCGTGGTTTTTGACTTCTTTTAATTGGTGCACGTGAAATGTCGTTAGTCATCCGTTTGTTTGATTCGTTGATCGTATCTGATGGATTCAGGATGTAGTTTTGGTTTCATATTGTTCGGGAGCGTTGAGGTAGTCGTATGAAAGACTTGGTCGCGCCTACACGCTTAAGTAGGTGACCATGAGAGAACGGTCGGAATACCCTTAGTGGGGAGGAAAGAAGTTGTAGACGAACTAGTGTGGTCATGAGGTCTCTTAGGAGTACCAAGGAGATGAATAGAGATTTGTGGGATATTAGCACAAGTAACGCGCCATAGAGAGTGTTGGAAGGGGAAGTAATACCTCAAAGGTATTTATGATTGTTCGTAGGGCATGTAAGTTTTCTGAAAAATTCCTGAAATTTAGTAGGTTCGCCTATTACTGTGAGGTAGAACCATAAATAGAGCAAGTAGGGGAGGTGAGAGGAGTTGTAGTTAGTGCCTTTCCAAGGTAAATCGTTGATGGAGTGATTTAAAAACAAGAGCTGTTAGAAATTGCAAAGAATACCGGATAAATGTTGAGTTGCTTAGTAGTAGATTGGATGTGGAAGGAGGTTGAGTGGTTCGATGAGAGGAAGTACCGGTCTTTTAAGATGCGTGTAGAATTTTGCAAGTAGAAATAGGTAGGAATTTATTCGTATTGCCGCTAAGAGAGGGTGCAAGGAGGACATAGTTGAGATTGCTAAGGATGTTGTATGAACGCTGTGGGTTTACGGTTATGCATTTGGCTTCGCCAAAGTACTAGCGGTTTTTATGGTGTCAATGAACCAAGTGTGCATGAACGTGTATAAACGAGTTGTCATCGGGAGCATCGACATCTTGATCTACTCAAATCTAAGAAGGAGAGTGAGGCGAAGTATGTGTTGGTTTTGGAGAGGAATTATACGTGAGATTTTCAAGTGTGAGTTTTAGTATTAAGTCTACCATGATGAGTAGTTAGAGATGATGGCATATCATGGAACCAGCGAGGGGCGAAGTGAAGAAGGATGAGGAAGCATTTTGGAGGCTGAAGAGGTGGATGGGATAATGAGCCGATCTTGGCATTATCGGAAGGACTGGATGAATTCGCAAAGCATGACGATACGTGGAGCAAGGATTTAGATGTGTACGAGAACGACAAAGAAAGGCGATTGCTTATACGTTACAAGAACTGAAGATTTGGAAGAACTGGATAGACTTAGTTAGTGGAGCTGGACTGTTATATCTGCCTAGAATGTTAGAGGCATTTGGTGTACGAGACGTGGAGAATGATGTATACGGATCATGAACGTCTCCAACACATATTCAGTCATCTTGATTGAACATTTGGCAAAGGTGATGGGTGGAGTTAAGTGATGAAAGAAAATTGCAAGGCCAAGTACCATCTGGGAAAGGCAAGCATGATTGATAAGACATGGAATAAGAAGAATGAAGTGAAGATGAGACGAACTTGAACTATAGGGATGACGTATTAGGGTGGTTTGGATGAAGGATGTAGGTTGCGCGAGTTGGGTTGTCTAAAGCAGTAAACGCGTCAACATGTATGTTGCGTGGCTTGGACAATCATGTGGAGAAAAGGGACGTAAACTATACTTCCTACATAGATAGGAGTAGCTTAGAAAGGGGCGATGTAAGGAAGAAGTTGGTGGAAGGGATACATAATGCGGTGGAGGAATAAGTACGACGAGAGTTGGGTAATAGTCGATAGACAGACTAATTCATCTCACATTTCAAGAGGAATGAGAAGTCACGTAGTTGAGAAGTTGGAAGGATTGCGTACGGATGTGATGGAATAGAGGGTTTTGCGTAAAAGTTAGCCCGATATGTATGGAATGCCTTATGAGGGATTATGGCAAGGGAAGAAACGATGGGAAGCATCACATCGTGATGTATGGTATGTAGAAAAGGAGGAAACCACTAGATTTAGTGACAAAGTTATGTAGGGAAGTTTCACCCACAGTAACGGGTGGTACGTTTTGGTAAAATGGAAGAGTTGATGTAGAGTTTTGTAGGTCCATTTATGATCTTTGGAAAGATCGAACCATTAGCTTATGAGCATAGAATTACCCGGGGGAAATGAGTTGTATACATGATACATTTCATGTATTAAGATTGGTAAAGGTTGTTTGAGAATGCATTTTGCATGTACGGTTATTCGAGACTTTTATTAATAAGAGTCTTCGTTTATATCAAAGAATCATCGGTGAGATTTATTGACTGTGAGGTCAAGAGTTTGGCAATGAGTTTAATTATTTTTGGTTTGTATATGTGGTATTTTGAAACTTGAACTAAAGTTCACGTGGAAATGAGGGGAGTTCGTTTAGAACAAGTATCCTCATGTGATTTGTTGTTTGTGTGTTTGATCCTAAGGAGTAAATCTCGGGACGAGATTTCTATTAGGAGGGAGTGATGTGACAATCCTGGTTTTGAGGTTCGTCACTTAGTTTTATTTTGTGCTAGTTGCGTGTCTTTACGTGTTTATGTGCTTATTGGTGTGTATGGATTGTGGTTTGGATATCGTTCCGGTACGGGGTACCTTGTGAATGAAACGATGTGTGATGATTTCATGTTCATGAGTTCACATGGTAGTGACTATGAAGTGAGATGGTGTTATTTGGTGGTTCTAAGTATACGTATATGTATTATAGAAAATCGTATTTTTTACGATTTATGGTTTAGCATTTAGAGGTCGCGGATGAGGTAATTAGTCATATGAATATTTTTTGGGATGGTTTTAAATCATTTAGGACTTAGTTATAAAGTTTATTGCAAAATTTGAGATTTTTTTTAAAAGTGTATATTTTACGTCTTTTACGGAAAAACGCGTAAATTTGACTAGTTTTACGGTTTTGTGGTTTTGGAAGCTTTATGAGCTGAAATAAATTAAGGAAAATTAAAGTAATATTAATAACATAATATTAAATAATAAAAAAAAACGAATTTAGGGGTGTTTGGGTCGGTTTAGACGCACCAAAGAAGAAAGAAAGAATGGAAAAGCCCAAAACAGGCCCAATGGACTTGTAATGGGATTAGGGGGCCTTTAGAACTTAACCAAACCCAACCCATAACCATAATAATCAGGTTTTAACCTCCATAACATCTTCTAGCCTAAATTCATCAATGGTGGCCAATTAGGGTTCTTCAAAAATTAGGTTTTCTTCATCTTCTATTAATTCAAAGGTAAAACCTTCTTAACCCTTTTCATATTAAATGTTTTTAATATTTCTATGATCATATGATGGATTAGTTTAGGGTTTAATTAAAAACAGTATATTAATCATATTTTAATGATTAAATAAATTAGGGCTTGTAGTTAGAGGGATTAGGGTTAATTAATGAGGGTGATTTTGTTAAACCCGTTTTTAAAAACTGGGCAGAATTTTGAGTCAATTGTTTTGATCATATCAGGAGTTCTAGGAACATTCAAGATACGATCCAAGTATCCCTGAAAAGGTAATTGAAGTGGATTTCCAATGCAAGAAACGAGAACTAAATTAGAGGTCGGAAAGTGGGTCAAAAACAGGTTACAACAAACGGAGATCAAAACAGTTTTGAATTCAGCCTGTTTTCTTTTTAAGTTTTAGCTTGTTTGGGGTAAGAGGTAGGACTGTTACCTACTTACCTAGACTCCTGCATGTTGAGATATTGTCATGACATTTGTGTCGCCATTTATGACATTTCTTATATCATTTAGTTATCTCTATAGACACGCTATTGTTGTGATGATATCCATACGTCGTGCCCCATATTCCGCCATGGTGGGGTGTGACACTTCGGGTTCGGTTGCAGCCTACGGCCAAAACAAACACCCCTTAAAAACAACCCTTTGATTTAATTTAACTCTAAAACATGTTAGATCTATGATTAATATTTATGTTTTTATAAGAACATCCCATGTTCATACTTAATAAAAAGATTAAATTAAAAGAAAAGGTTTAAAAAGGTTTTACCGAATTCGTGGATCAAGAGAACGAAGAACAAACACGATCAATCACCAAATCTTCAAGATCAAAGATCAAAAATCACCTTGTATGGTGGTTTTAGGGTGGCGGCACAAAGAACAAGGAAGAAGAGGGTTTTAGGTTTTTCTTGAAATCTTCTGTAAAGTTATTTTGTGTAGTGTAAAAAGTAAAAACCCCCTTTAGTAAATTTGACAAATGGGTTTGGCCCATTTGTCCTTGTTTGACCGCGGGTAGGGACCCCACATGGGGTGCCCGTACCTTTTTCAGTGTCTCGTTATTTAGTTACTCGTTTGTGATTATTTATGTTCGTGTTTTAAAGGTTCTCGTTACGTAAATACCGTGATCTAATATATTTAATTACGCTCGTAATAAATATATACGTAATTAATAATAGTTCGTGTTTTAATTACGTTCATGATTTCATGATCGCATGTTCGTGATTAATTATTGTTAAATAATTATTACGTGATCGTGCATATAAAATACTTATCGTGTTCTAACACGTACGTAATACGTAAACTCCTAACACGTAATCGTAATCATGCTATATTAGGAAAGTTTTAACTAGTATGTACGATCCTAAGGGTACTATGCATGGTAAAAGCATGCGGGTTTTACAACTCTTCCCCCCTAAAAAGAATAATTCGTCCCCGAATTATAGATAAAGTAAACTGGAAAAGAAGAACATACCCGAATTCAAAATATGAAATGAGGGTAAGAAGCCCGGATAGACTCCTCCGTTTCCCAAGTGGCTTCCCGCTCGGTATGATCCCTCCATAGATTTTTGACGAATGGAATCGTCTTCTTTCTCTTGACTCGTTCTTGTCTATCAAGAACTCGTTCGGGTTCTTCTATAAAAGTGAGATCTTCACGTATCTGTTCGAGTGGATACTGAACCATGTGAAGGGGATGATACTGGTACCCTCTGAGTAAGGACACATGAAACACATTGTGCACATGCGAAAGCTGTGGAGGTAACGCCAATCGGTAAGATACTTCACCGACTCGTTCAATGATATCAAACGGTCCGATGAAACGAGGACTGAGCTTCCCTTTAATCCCGAAGCGTCTAACGCCACGTGCCGGCGAAACCTTAAGGAAGACGTGATCTCCTACGTTAAAGTGTATATCCCTACGATGCTTATCGGCGTAGCTATTCTGACGTGACCGTGCCTCCTGAATCTTCTGCTTAGCTACTGCGATCTTCTCATTTGTCATCTCAATGATTTCCGGTCCTTCGAGTGTTCGCTCGCCAACCTGATCCCAGCAGATTGGGGCGCGACACTTTCTGCCATACAACATCTCAAATGGAGCACATTTGATGCTTGCGTGTCAGCTGTTGTTGTATGCAAACTCCACCAAACAGATGTATTCGTCCCAATTCCAACGCACATGACCTCAACATATCTTCCAATGTCTGAATGGTTCACTCCGACTGTCCGTCTGTTTGAGGATGAAAAGCCGTGCTAAGCTTAAGTTGTGTACCCCAAGCTTTCTGCAGACTTTTCCAAAAGCGCGAAGTGAATCGAGGATCTCTGTCTGAGACGATGCTGGATGGTGCACCGTGGAGTCTCATGATCTCTCGTCTATACGTATCTACGAGTTTACTTACCGGATCTTCCTTGCGGATCGGTAAGAAATGAGCTGATTTGGTAAGTCGATCAACGATCACCCAAATTGCATCGTGCTTCCTTTTGGTAGGCGGAAGACCGGTAACAAAATCCATGGTGATTTTGTCCCACTTCCACTCTGGAGTATCTAACGGTTGAAGGAGACCGCCAGATCGCTGATGCTCGATCTTAACCTGCTGGCAGGTAAGACATTTGGAGACGTAAGTGGCCACATCCTGTTTCATACCACTCCACCAAAAGTACTGCTTGATGTCATGGTACATCTTAGTCGAACCAGGATGTATTGAGAATGGGGAGCTATGAGCTTCAGCTAACAAAGCTTCCCGTAGTTCTTGGTCATCAGGAACACAAAGTCTAGTGCCCTGCCATACGATACCATCTACATCTACTCTGAACTTTGTCTGCTTCTCCAAATTCTGTACTATCGCCCAGATTTCTCCATCATCCTTCTGAGCTTCCTTGATCTTAGATAGTAACTCGGGTTCTACTCTAAGATTAGCCCAGTAACCATGCTATCCACATACCATGATCTCGATGTCTAGTCGCTCCAAGTCTCTGATGATTTCCTCTTCGATTTTAATGCCGTTGATCATTCCGGACTTCCTGCTAAGAGCATCTGCTACTACATTTGCCTTTCCGGGATGATACTGAAGATTAATGTCATAATCTTTCAACAGCTCTAACCATCTCCTCTGCCTCATGTTCAATTCACGCTGAGTGAAGATATACTTCAAGCTCTTGTGGTCCGTGAAAATGTCACATGATTCTCCAATAAGTAGTGCCTCCATATCTTCAATGCAAACATGACTGCAGCAAGTTCCAGATCGTGTGTGGGGTAATTTTCTTCATAAGGCTTAAGCTGCCGTGAAGCGTACGCGATCACTTTCCCATGTTGCATGAGAACACAGCCAAGTCCCTTCCCCGATGCATCGCTGTAGATTTGAAATCCACCCGTACCAGATGGTAGAGTAAGAATAGGTGCAGATACTAGCTTCTGCTTCAGGTCTTCAAAGCTCTTCTCTCGATCTTCAGTCCAGATGAATTTCTCCCCTTTCCGCATCAGTTTGGTCAATGATAGTGCTAGGCGGGAAAAGTTCTCCACGAACCTACGGTAATAGCCAGCTAAGCCTAAGAAACTGTGGACTTCCGTCGCTGATGTCGGCCTTGGCCACTTAGTAATGGCCTCAACCTTCGCTGGATCCATAGTGATTCCTTTTGCTGATACAATGTGACCTAAGAATGCCACCTTGTCTAACCAGAACTCACACTTGGAGAATTTAGCATACAGCTGCTTCTGGCGAAGAATCTGTAGTACTGTACGAAGATGGTCTTCGTGTTCCTCCTTGGACTTTGAGAACATCAGGATGTTATCGATGAAAACAATGACGAATTTGTCCAGAAATTCATGGAAGATTCTGTTCATCAGATCCATGAACACTGCTGGAGCATTTGTCAGGCCAAATGGCATAACTACAAACTCGTAGTGGCCATAACGAGTATGAAAGGCAGTCTTAGCGATATCCTGCTCCTTGACCCGTAGCTGATGATAGCCTGACCTAAGATCAATCTTGGAGAAGTGTTTGGCCTCTTGGAGTTGGTCAAACAGATCGTCAATGCGTGGCAGTGGATACCTATTCCGAATGGTAATCTTGTTGAGCTCGCGATAGTCTATGCAAAGACGCATACTGTCGTCCTTCTTCTTAACAAACAAGACCGGTGCGCCCCATGGAGATGCGCTCGGTCGAATGAAACCTCGTTCAAGAAGTTCCTGCAGTTGATCCTTCAGCTCCTTCAGATCTATGGGAGCCATGCGATAAGGAGCCTTGGAGATTGGTTCAGCTCCTGGAACCAGCTCGATACTGAATTCCACTTCTCATGCAGGTGGTATGCCCGAAAGTTCTGCTGGAAACACGTCTTGGAATTCTGACACTATTGGTTGATCTTGAATCGATGGAGACTCAGCATCCAGGTCGTGAACCGTAGCTAGATAACCCTCGCAGCCATGTGACAGTAGTGCACGCGCTTGCAGGGTGGATATGACTTGTACAGACCGTCCGGGTATGAACCCATTATGAATGTACTCTGGTGCATTGACATCATCGAAGATAACTCGATATGAATGGCAGTCTATGGTAGCATGATACCTGGATAGCCAATCCATGCCCAAAATCATGTCGAAGTCATTCATGTCCAGCGGAAGTGCGTCGACAGGTCGAACCTTATCTTCAAATTCTAGGGGAAGACTCTTGTATACATGGGTGATTAATACAGAGTCCATCAAAGGCGTGGAAATAGTAAGCCTATTTTCTAGTGGTAAGGGAGGCATCCTAATGTTCTTAGCATAAGCAGTAGAAATAACCGAGTGAGTAGCACCCGTATCGAAAAGAACACATGCCGCTTGACCATACATATACAAGATTCCAGTGATGGTACCTGTAGACTTGTTGGCCTGGTCTCGAGATGTCGTGTAGACACGCCCGGCAGTAGGAGGCGGCTTGGTATCAGCATGTCCCGATGTACCCTCCATCTCGCCCTTACGGCAATCCTTCATAATATGGCCAGGAAGACCACACTTGAAGCACGCATCAGTATTACGGCGACATGGTCCTGGATGCCTACGGTGGCAAGTAGAGCAAAGAGGATGAGTGTATCCTCCAGCAGGTGCTCTGGCTGGCTGAGGACCAGCGATAGCTGGACGGCTAGGCTGCGAACCTCTCTGGTTCTGGTCCCTACCGTTTCCATGGTTCATGCTGTTATTGGAGTGCCCAGCGTTGTTACGGTAATTGTCATTACCGCCACGCCGATCCGTAGCAGAACGGTCGTTAGTCTGACCGTTTCCCTTGGGCTGATGAGGCTGCTGCTGAGTAGCCGGCTGAGACCGGTCCCCATTTTTCTGCCTCTTGTCGGGTCTTTCAGCTTCCCCGAACTCATCCCTCTCCTGCAGCATCTCCAGTTTTCGTGCTGCATCGGCCACTTGTGCTACAGTGTTGAACGTAGCACACACCAGATTGTTTGCGACTGATGTGCGAAGAGCCCATCTGAAGTGATGTGCCTGCTCTTCAGGAGTACCTGCTGCCGCACCAAGGAAACCAGCCAAGCGAAGAAAGCGCTGCATAAACTCGTTGCTATTCTCCCCAGCCCTCTGTCGGATCCCATGGTACTCTCTCTTGAGCTTGTCCTGCTCAGCCTTGGGAAAGAACTGCTCCATCACCCTGTCCTTGAACTGAGCCCAAGTCAAACCAGCAACCCACTCATCACCACCTTCAGATTGCATCAATGCTAACCACCAGTTGAGTACATCGCCTTCGAACCGATAGCATGCCAACATCGCCTTGTATGCGGGGTCATAGCCCATAGCGTTGAAAATCTTCTCGATGTGAGCCAACCAGCTTTCAGCATCGCTGAGGCTATCTGTCTTCTCAAAAGCTCGAGGGAGGAGCTTGTTGAATCTCTCCAGCCATACTGCTAATGTCACTGGAGGAGGAGGAGGAGGTGGCTGATTGTGCTGCTGATTGTTGGCAGCTTAAACTTCAGCCTGGATGTCATTCCTCAGTTGAGGAAGCAAGGGTTGCATGGCAGCCTGAATTGCAGCATTGAGTTGCTCCTGTTCGCGTGTGAGAACCATCTGACAGTATAACATAAAACATATGATTAAACAGACCAAAACATAAAATATCAATATATACATGAAAAAAAAATTATACTAAAATTTCACGAGAAAAATTTTATGCAAGAAACTTTTGTGTATGAATGCATGATACATTTTTATGAAAACTTCTGTATGCTCGAGAGTGAACGCCTCTGGTCAGTTCACCCAAAACAAAGACATAGCGAGGGGACGCCTATGGGTCGGTCCCAAATCTAAAAGTTTCGATAAAACACATGCGACTAAATAGGGCCAGTCCTGTACCAACCATTACTTAGTCAAAAACCCTGCAACAATGACATGTATATGTATGCTTAAAAATGATGAATGCATGAAAACAACTGTCAGTTCTAGGAAGACCGTAGTGACTACCCACTAATCACAGGTCATTTTTGAGAGCCTACATGTCGAAACCTGGCTCTGATACCATAATTGTAACACCCCATTTTGGAAATGGAAATATCACAGTAATTATGGCGTGTCATCAAAGCATACAAGGTAAAATGTCTAAACATTACTTGACCATAAAAAGGAAAATACCGGAATCAAACATCGGTAGTCCAAATGTAAAGCTCATCACACACAAACATAGTATAACAAAGGAAAGGACTAAACAATGTCCAAAGCATAAGTATCATAAGAAAGGAAATGCATAATGTAAAGAAGGCTAGACAGCTTCCAGTCCATATGCATGTACTCTTAGTGTCTACGAGCATCCCTAAGTACCTGCCGTTTTGGGAACATAGAAAAGGAAAACGGCTGAGCAAATACGCTTAGTGCACGGATGTATAATAAAGCATGAATAGGATAAGCATATAACATAGTAACAGCGGAAGAAACTAAGTCTCAAGTAACCTGGTTAAGTCTTAATAAAACTGGTTTATAGTTTGAAAGTCTTATGTTTATCTTATAAAAGATGTTTGTCATATTTTACCATTAGCCAATATAGGTCATGAAAATCCACCGTGCATGAATAATTGGAGGGGTGACCTCATCATGCAAATTAGAGGGGCTGCCTCTAATTTAATATACTGTTTTTTTGGGTAGGAGGGATCAGCTCCTTGTGAAGGATGCAAGGCACACACCACATTCACCATGTAATCCTGAATAAAAATATGTAACTAGGATGCACCCATACGCCCCACATGATAAATATAAATAAATGGCCAAAAGCTGAAGGGACGCCACGAGCAATCACTCCGACGTGGTGAAGTCATAACATCAGTGCCTCTAATGTTATGGTTATGGTACCTCCATAACTAGGTGAAACTAGTCATGCATGTATATGGCTATAGGTAATCTTAATTAAACATAAGCAATCAAACTCATAACTTATACTACGGGAAAACAGTTGGCTGCATACGGGGAATCCTTATAAGGAAAGAATGTCCATACTGAAAGGACGGGAATCCGTACCTTATGTCCAGTGAACGAGAAAGACGAACTGCGAGAATCCTACTTCCGAATCACTAGTGCTACATAAATACGTACATGAATAAGTATCTGCTTACTAAATACATAGCTGGTTTTATGTCATGTCTTAGCTTATTTTATGTGTTCTTACTATGTTTTACTATTTTAAAGCCTTTGTGTTAAATCTTATATTCTGTTTAATCTGATTAAGTATTTCTGGTATTTCATGTGTTATTATACTTACTGTGTAATGATAAGTAACTTTCCAAAAATAGCAGGTTTCCTAAAATAGAAAGTTTCCAAAAATAGAAAGTTTCCAAAAATAGAAAGTTTCCAAAAATAGAAAGTTTCCAAAAATAGAAACTTTCCAAAAATAGAAAGTTTCCAAAAATAGATTTACCGCTTAAAATAGATAAGTTTCTAAAAATATAAAGTTTCCATAAATAGATTAGCTGCCTTTATTAAATAAGTTTCCATAAATAGATTAGCTGCCTGAAATAAATATGTTTCTAAAAATAGCTGGTTTCCATAAATAGATTAGCTGCCTTATTTAATTAAGTTCCTAAAAATAGAAAGTTTCTATAATTAGAAATAAGCTGGTTAAATAAGCTAAGTATATAAGCCTAAGTGTTTTTCATGATTATTTTCTAAGTCATATGGTATATTTTTAATTAAACTATAGGTTATAATATTTAATTAAAGTATAGCATGTTTTTAATTAAATAAGTTAAATACTTAGGTTAAAATATGTATTATTATATATTAATAATATAACCTAAGTCATGTTAATTAATTAATTATATCTATGGTTTTAAAATAATTAATTAATTATAAGTCTTAAATATATAAATACTTAGGTTAAAATAATTTCATGATCATTAATAATTAAATAACCTAAGTCATGTTATTAAATTAATCACATCTTTTATTAATTTAATTTTAACATAAGTTCATAACATAAAAAAAAACTAACATACACCATGAACCGGATCTAGGCTAAAACATGAACCGGACATGAATCGACAACGTACCCCGAACCAACTCGAGGTACCCCGTGTTTCCCCTTGCTGCCATGGGACCCACACGCACCAACCAAGACCATATGGTCTTGGTGGTGGTCGGCTTGGCAAACCGAAACCCCTTCGGGTTCGGTTGAAGCATGCGGCCAAAACAAACACCCCTTAAAACAACCCTTTGATTTAATTTAACTCCAAAACATGTTAGATCTATGATTAATTTTTATGTTTTTATAAAAACATCGCATGTTCATACTTAATAAAAAGATTAAATTAAAAGGAAAGGTTTAAAAAGGTTTTACCGAATTCGTGGATCAAGAGAACGAAGAACAAACACGATCAATCACCAAATCTTCAAGATCAAAGATCAAAAATCACCTTGTATGGTGGTTTTAGGGTGGCGGCACAAAGAACAAGGAAGAAGAGGGTTTTAGGTTTTTCTTGAAATCTTCTGTAAAGTTATTTTGTGTAGTGTAAAAAGTAAAAACCCCCTTTAGTAAATTTGACAAATGGGCTTGGCCTATTTGTCCTTGTTTGACCGCGGGTAGGGACCCCACATGGGGTGCCCGTACCTTTTTCCGTGTCTTGTTATTTAGTTACTCGTTTGTGATTATTTATGTTCGTGTTTTAAAGGTTCTCGTTACGTAAATACCGTGATCTAATATATTTAATTACGCTCGTAATAAATATATATACGTAATTAATAGTAGTTCGTGTTTTAATTACGTTCATGATTTCATGATCGCATGTTCGTGATTAATTATTGTTAAATAATTATTACGTGATCGTGCATATAAAATACTTATCGTGTTCTAACACGTACGTAATACGTAAACTCCTAACACGTAATCGTAATCATGCTATATTAGGAAATTTTAACTAGTACGTACGATCCTAAGGGTACTATGCATGGTAAAAGCATGCGGGTTTTACTGTATCTTTCAGGTGAGAATGTGGTTAAGCTTGAGAATAGAAGTGGCTAGCTTTGGAGGCATTAGGATTGCATTTAGAAGGAGATCCTCGTTCCTTCTTAGTTTATTTCTATGTGTTTTGAGTAAGTGATACTTTGTGGACACCTTTATGATGTTTTGTTTTGTGGTAATTGTTTGTCTTGGGTAAGAGGTAGGACTGTTACCTACTTGCCTAGACTCCTGCATTTTGTGGAGATATTGTCATGACATTTGTGTCACCATTTTATGATATTTCCATTTCATTTAGTTATCTCTATAGACACGCCATGTTGTGATTATATACATACGTCGCGCCCCATATTCCGCCATGTTGGGGTGTGACAGAATGGTATCGGAGACAATGGTTATAGAGAATTAGGTTGCCTAGTCTAGTAACCTAGTCTATAGCTTAAGGGTCCCTGCATATAGGCGTCATAGGAGTATGTGTGCATTTTATATTAATTAAAGTTTTCTGGATGTTATTGGTTTTACTTGCGATGTTTGTTAAGTTTTGACTAGTATGGGTTGAACCATAGTAGTTCATACTTAGCCACATGTTATTTTCTTTTCGGGGTGTGACTACTGCTGGTTGAACCATAATCATCCACGCTAGTCATTGTCGTATTTTGCTTAAATTGTACATTATAGTACATAATTTGGTACATGGTAGTTTCTATCTTTTGTTGGGTTATTTTATGTACCTGAGGTATAGTATTTTTATTTCGATGTTTAAGTCATGTTCCCTAATAATCATGTGGTGGTTCGAGTTATTAGGAGTAGGTGGATATGAAGGATTTTAAGCTGTTTCCACTCTTATGGGCGACATGACTTATAACTGATTATGTTTTCGTTTTGGATTTAGTCTATGATGTTTTAGCTAGACTATGGATTTATGTATTTTAAGAGTTTGATTATGTTATTTTAATGGATGGAGTTTTGGACCTTTTTTTGGTTGTGGTTATGAGCTTATGTGAGTAGATGGATATATGTGTTATGTGTTGTATTAATTCTTTTAAGTGTCATCATAGGAAGGAGTGCATTGGGGAAGGGTAATTGTATAAGTATGGTGGCCAACATAGTTATACAAGTACCACAACTTCAATGGATTCCTAAGTATGATTGCATGAAAGAGGGTTAGTACATGCTTGTATAGTAGATGTTAGACGGATTTAAGTATATGTATCCCGATATGCCTATATATGTATGATCCCCTAAAATTATCGATTGTACCCTTAGGAGGGTGGCTAGCTCGTTTTTTTTATATTAAACCTCCGTTGTAGCGTATTCTTTGAGTTTCGTATTTGTTGGGTCAAAAAGTTGATGTGGCAGAAACTCAAAAACGAAGAAAACATGAAGGCATTTGTCTAAGCGTTGACAAGTGTATTCCAGGCGTTGTCAAGAACAAATCAGGCGTTGACAGAAGCAAGCATTGTCAAGTGCAATCCAAGCATTGTCACATGCAATTCAAGCATTGACAGAAACATTGACAAGAAGCCTTTGGAAGCTTCTATTTAGATAAACATGCAGGATATATTCTTTATAAGTTTATTTGAATAGAAGATTTACATGTTTATTTGATATTATCTCTTGTAAACCCTATTCCTTACACTATAAAAGGAACCAAGGGTATTAGGTTTATTCATATATCTTTCATTCACAATGTAAACCTAAAAGCGTGTGTCGACTAGGTGTGGGATTCAATGTATACACACCTAGTGATTGTTTGTTATTAATATAATGAGCAATCCGTTTGTTTTAATTCATGTTCTTTGTGTCTAAACACCTTGTTAATGTGTTGTGTTCTAATTCCGCTTTGATTATCTAATCATATGAACATGATGCATTCCTAGTAGCTAAAAGATCGAGGAAACCAAGGTTTCCACAATTGGTATCAGAGCCTCGTGGCTCGTGATGCTAGGTCCAACAAGGTGTTCGTGTATGGTGAAAAGAAGAAAAATCCGTCTAGGGTTTTTCTAGACGTTTTTGTGTGCGCAGCAGTATTCAGAAGGCCATAACTTTTTATTGAACTGTTGGATCGCCACGAAATTTTTTGTGTGTGTTCTACACACATATATCTAGATATCCACTGGAGGGATTGTCGAGATCTATCCCCAAGAAAAAGTTATTAAGCATCGAAGTCAGCAGTGGTCATATGCTGTTTTCTGTGAACAGTAATAGTAAAAACGCGATTTCTCCTTCGTTAACCGTTGGATCGTCGTGAAATTCATGTTGTAGGTTCTTGACACTTGTGTCTAGGATCTTAGTGAAGGGATCTTCGATCTGAGCTCTCATGAAGAAGTTATTCGATGTCGAAGTTCACTGCAGTTTATGGTTTTTCACATAAAATCATGATTTAGGGTTTATAAAACCCTAGATCAATTAGCCGCTGATGAGTGTTATTTAGACGCTGATAGATGTTGGTGTGAAGCTAATAGATGTTGGTGTGACGCTGACAAGGCATGGATGAGACGCTGATGGCCAGACACTGACAGGTTTAAAGTTGGCGCTGACAAGAATAAGTTAAGCGCTGTTGGGAAGCGCTGACACTTGTTGTCTGATATATACATTTTCAAACGCTGACAAGTGTTGTCTGATATTGTACAATATACAGTGTTGATATCTTGGACAATGAAGGATATTGGACAACAAAAGGAATAGTTGCTGTTTGGAAAATTGATACGATTTTAGCACACAAAAAGAGGTATTTACACACGAAGGTACATGTGATCTCCGTTTTCATACAGAATATCAATTTGATATTTATGGCTCGGATATTTTTCATAAAGAAGTATATGATTAAGGGGAAGATTTCTTATGGTAAGTTTGATGTTGAAGTTAGTTTTCACAAATTTGTTTTTCTTATACAGGTGAGCAATACACCTTGTCTCTGTACTAAATATATTGTTATAACGTACGACTGGCTCATAGTCGTGAAGGTTACCAGTTCTCATGTAACAAAAACTGTGGTGAGCAATACACCTTGTCATTGGACTAAATATATTGTTATAGCATACGATTGGCTCATAGTCGTGAAGGTTACCAGTACCCATGTAATAAAAACTGATGGGTGAGCAATACACCTTGATCATTGGATCCAAATATATTTTTATAGCTAATAGCTGGCTTATAGTTATACGGTTTTTGTTGGTTTCAGTTCCCGTTCCGTACCAATAAACTGAGCCCTCTTTTGCAGTGAAAGAGTTGCATTTTTGATCTAGTCATTTCGACAACTAGGGGAAGAGTTTATCAACTAGTGAGCAATTGGGTAAAAGAAATACAAAGTTTGGGTTATTCTACTTCTACATCAAAATTATTGTACTTATTTTTCTTCAAGGTCATTACATAGAGCCTACATTTGGAGAATCTTCAAGATTGCATACATTGTTTACTTCCATGTTGATGTGACAAAAAGGGGAAGACATACATGCTACATTTGAGGGGAAGCAATTTAAAGATAATGTACAACTTACAAGAGATACACAAAGAGTTTTGCCGACATCAACTAGGGGAAGATTGTTGGGTCAAAAAGTTGATGTGGCAGAAACTCAAAAACGAAGAAAACATGAAGGCATTTGTCTAAGCGTTGAAAAGTTTATTCCAGGCGTTGTCAAGAACAAATCAGGCATTGACAGAAGCAAGCATTGTCAAGTGCAATCCAAGCATTGTCACATGCAATTCAAGCATTGACAGAAACATTGACAAGAAGCCTTTGGAAGCTTCTATTTAGATAAACATGCAGGATATATTCTGTATAAGTTTATTTGAATAGAAGATTTACATGTTTATTTGATATTATCTCTTGTAAACCTTATTCCTTACACTATAAAAGGAACCAAGGGTATTAGGTTTATTCATATATCTTTCATTCACAATGTAAACCTAAAAGCGTGTGTTGACTAGGTGTGGGATTCAATGTATACGCACCTAGTGATTGTTTGTTATTAATATAATGAGCAATCCGTTTGTTTTAATTCATGTTCTTTGTGTCTAAACACCTTGTTAATGTGTTGTGTTCTAATTCCGCTATGATTATCTAATCATATGAACATGATGCATTCCTAGTAGCTAAAAGATCGAGGAAACCAAGGTTTCCACAGTATTTCACGTGTACGTTTTAAAATGGTGTTCTTGGTTTTAAGTCTATTAAAATAACTTGGGATTTCTTTTGAGATAATGAAATCTTTTGTGTTGGGTCTTACATTTCTTTTGGTCGGTATATATAAAAAAGGGACTTAGAAATCTACTATAGAGTTAGATAGTTGGTTGTATTCGGTAAAATTAGGGTAAGGTGTTAGAGTCGTGTTTGAAACAAGATGTAACATAAGATTTATTTTTAATCAACACTTATTTATTTCAAATTCTAAAAGACTTTCTTTAAAATAAAGCGAAATAAAATTTCTTTCTACTTAAATAGTTTATATAAGTGAGCTTAATCAATATACGTCATTTATAATTATTTATGCAAGACTAAACAAAGTTCATGAAAATTTCACATACATTTATTTCTTTTCATTTAAAAAGGATTACGTTAATTACTAAGAGGATTTTTTAGTTTTTTTTTTTAAAAACAACTAGTAGAAAACTGTTTTGGTCATAACTTGTTCGTTTTTAAAGCTTTTTTGGTGATTCAAAAGCCTAAAATTTTGTACTCAGAATGTACTTTTCAAATATTTGGTATGTATAGTCATGGGGTGTCAGTAGCTTGATGGAAATTTTGGTACAAGTGACGGGTTCAAGGTTGAGTTTTGAATAGTAGTTTTTTTTTATGATTTGAGATGCACGGGATACCTAGTCTTTGAGTTGAGTTTTGAGATCGTCTAGGAGGTTGTTTGTTGATTGTTTGAGTCACATAGATGTGGTGAGGAAAGAAAAAAATTATTCTTTTGGAAAAGTCGATCTTGTGTACGGTTTAAATAATATGTCACGGGGCATAAGATGTTTTGGTTGCCATTAAGTGTTTCTTGGATCATTTTTCGTTGTCATGAGTCATTTGAATTGGTACATGTTTGAGTTTTCCTTTTGAGTCTTCGTGGTTTTGGTCAGTTTTAACTTGTGCACGTGAAATGTTGTTAGTTATCCGTGGGTTTGATTCGTTGATCGTATCTAGTGGATTCAGGATGTAGTTTTGGGTTCGTATTGATTGGGAGCGTTGAGGTAGACATATGAAAGACTTGGTCGCGCCTACACGATTAAGTAGGTGGCCCTGAGAGAATGGTCGGATGCCCTTAGTGGGGATGAAAGAGTTAAAAGTTCGTAGACGAACTAATGTGGTCATGAGGTCTCTTAGGAGTGCCAAGGGAGATGAATAGAGATTTGTATAATGTATGGATATTGGCACAAGTAACGCGCCATAGAGAGTGTTGGAAGGGGATATAATACCTCAAAGGTATTTATGATTGTTCGTAAGGCATGTAAGTTTTCCGAAAATTTCCTGAGATTTAGTAGGTTTGCCTATTACTGTGAGGTAGAACCATAAATAGAGCAAGTAGGAGAAATGAGAGGAGTTGTAGTTAGTGCCTTTCCAAGGAAATTGTTGATGGAATGATTTTAAGAGAAAGAGTTGTTAGAAATTGCAACGGATGCAAGGTAAAATTTGAGTTGCTTAGTAGTAGATTGGCTGAGAAAAGCGGTTGAGTGGTCTGATAAGAGGAAGTATTGGTCTTTTAGAATACGTGTAGATTTTCGCGAGTAGAACGAGGTAGAAATTTATTCGTATTGCTTCTAAGAGAGTGTGCAAGGAGGACGTAGTTGAAACTGCTAAGGATGTTGTATGAACGCTTTGGGTTTACGGTTATGATTTTGGCTTCACGGAGGCGCTAGAAGTTTTCATGGAGTCAATGAACCGGGGGTGCATGACAATATATAAACGAGTTGTCATCGGGAGCATCGACGACATCTTGATCTACTCAAATCTAAGAAGGAGAGTGAGGCGAATTATGAGTTGGTTTTGGAGTTGTTAGGAAAGGGAATTATACGTGAGATTTTCAAGTGTGAGTTTTAGGATTAAGTTGGCCAGGACGAGTAGTCAGAGATGATGGCATATTGATAGGTGTGAAAACACCCATCCTTTTACCACTTAATTCTGGCTAAATCAAGACCAAAACACGTATTTAATATCATTTGTTTGGAATTATGCGTGGTTTTTGTGTTTATTGTGTTTTCAGAGTCAACCGGGAGAGTATTGAAGAAAACATGGGATTGCACGGGTTTTATCAAGGAAAAAGACTCAAGACGAAGTCTATTGTCCAAGAGATGCAAAAGATTTGAAGTCATTGTGCCTATTTGAAGATTTATCGAAGAA
Source organism: Glebionis coronaria (assembly GCA_025667525.1). NCBI lineage: Eukaryota > Viridiplantae > Streptophyta > Magnoliopsida > Asterales > Asteraceae > Glebionis > Glebionis coronaria. The sequence continues at coordinate 13,394 of JANFOE010001529.1, read as the reverse complement.
TAGAGCCAAAGATGGAAGATTCATATATGTCGAAGAACTCGAGTCTATTAAATAAAAGATTATAAGACGAGTTGGAATTATTCACCGACACTTCTCAAATCCAAGTCGGAAACGTTTATTTAAAGGCGCATGAAGACTAAAGAAGAAAGAAGAAAAAGGAGCCCAATCACAAAGCCTACCACCATACACACGCCTATATAAAGCCCTTACTTCACAAATTTTCACACACTTAGTTAGTTTTTAGTTTTCATTCTCTCTAGTTTTAGAGAGAGAAAGTTCTAAACTTTCTCTCACTAGATTTCATCTTTTTCTCTTTCAAATTCAAACTTTTGTATTATCTTTCATTAATCAAGATCAATTTTTTATCTTCTAATCTTTAATCTCATCCTTCCTTTCTTTAATTTTCATTGATTTTGGTACAAATCTCGTATGATCCGTGTTGTTTATCAATGATTTGTGCTTAAAACGTTAATTACTTTTTATGTTTCTTAAAGTTTATACATGAATAAGCTTTGAGATCCTTGTTCTTATTGGCTTATTTGTTGATTTAGCTTATTTACTTTTTGAAGTTTTTATGAAAAGTTCATCTTTTTTATTGATTTGATTCAAAAGTTGTTTACTTTAAGTTTGGAAAAGTTGTTTTTAGTGCTTATTTGATCAGCTTAGTTGTGGATTCGAGCTTGTTTAGGAGTTAGCTTATTCCATAAGCTTATTTCCTTGGCTTTTTACTCGAAATTGCATCATTTTCGGAAAGGGTAACTCCCTTTTCCGACCGTGCTTTCCGACCAGCATCATCCCCTCTTTCCGATCAACCGATCGGAAAAGGGTTTAGTTTTTCCGATTGCTACCTATTTCCATATTCCGATTGGGCCAAGCTACTGAGTATTCCGATCTGCATACTTTAAGACATTCCGATCAATCCTTTTTCCCAACATTCCGATTGGGGTTATTTTTGGATTATTCCGATTAAGTAAGTTTTGCATATTCCGATTGTTTCTTCCCTGGATATTCCGATCGCTCGTCTCCTCCATATTCCGATCGTTAGATCGGAATACATTCCGACTGCTGCAAGTTTTAACATTCCGATTTAGCCTCTTTTGTTTTGTTCCGATCTTACTTTCTTTTAGCACTTTTCTAATAGTTCTTATTTTTCACAAAGTCTTCCAAGTGTTAGTTTTAATTAAGTGTTCACTTATTGTTCTCTAATATTATCTTTAAGATTTCAAGCCCTTAATTTTAACTTGCCTTTTTAGTTTAAACTTTCAAGTCTTTAATTTTACTCTTCGACACTTAATTAATTGTTAATGAGTTTAAACAAGATAAACAAACCAACAACTTTTTATTAACCAAGAACAAATCATTCCACTTAAGGCCGAGATCAATTCAAGAGGATATCGAGAATAAATAAGAACCCAATGAAAATTCGTATATCAAATATCGTGGAACCAGCAAGGGGCAAAGTGAAGAAGGGTGAGGAAGCGTTTTGGAGGCTGAAGAGGTGGATTGGATAATGAGCAGATCTTGGAATTATCCGAAGGACTGGATGAATTCGCGAAGCATGACGATACGTGGAGCAAGGATTTGGATGTATACGAGAACGACAAAGAAAGGCGGTTGTTTATACGTTGTGGAACTAAAGATTTGGAAGAACTAGATAGACTTAGTTAGTGGAGCTGGATTGTTATATCTGCCTAGAATGCTAGAGGCATTTAGGGTACGAGACGTAGAGAATGATCTATACAGATCATGAACGTCTCCAACACATATTTAATCATCTTGATTGAACATTTGGAAAAGGTGATGGGTGGAGTTAAGTGATGAAAGAAAATTGCAAGGCCAAGTACCATCTGGGAAAGGCAAGCATGGTTGATGAGACATGGAATAAGAAGAATGAAGTGAAGCTGAGACGAACTTGAACTATATGGATGACGTATTAGGGTGGTTTGGATGAAGGATGTAGGTTGCACGAGTTTAGTTGTCTAAAGCAGAGAACGTGTCAACATGTATGTTACGTGGCTTGGACAATCATATGGAGAAAAGGGACGTAGACTATACTTCCTACATAGATGGGAGTAGCTTAGAAAGGGCGATGTAAGGACGAATTTGGTGAAAGGAATACATAATGGGGTGGAGGAATAAGTACGACGAGAGTTGGGTGATAGTCGATAGACTGACTAATTCATCTCATATTTCAAGAGGAATGAGAAGTCACGTAGTTGAGAAGTTGGAAGGATTGCGTACGGATGTGATGGAATAGAGGGTTTTGTGTAAAAGTTAGCCTAATATGTATGGAATGCCTTATGAAGGATTATGGTAAGGGAAGAAACGATAGGAAGCAAGCGTAGTATACCGTTGATAGACTAATGTATGGTATGAGCATACTATAGGGGTAATTGAGAAAGACGCCTAGAGCATTGGCGTGAGATTTGGAGATAGTTGGAGAACGCATTGAAGAATTCTCCTACAAAGAGAGAGTCACCGGTGAGAGGGGCATATTCCCCATTGATGAGGATGTAAGGAATAAAGGAGGAAACACCTAAATTATAGGCTGAAGACAGGATATAAGATGGTATGGAAATTAAGATTATGGAGAGACAAGCGAAAATTAGTATGGAGGAAGAATGATTCGAGGGAGCAAGAGGTTGTGAAGATAGTGGGGTGATATTGAAGAGAAACCGTTAGAGCCAGAGGTTAGTAGTCACGAACAATGGAACGTCCACCTAGAGAAAAGGTGTAACACATGTTAATATGAAGGATGGTTAGTTACTTGGTACCGAGCATGGGAAAGCAAGGATGAGGTGGTGGTTATGACATGTTTCTTGTGAATATTATGGGAAGCTTTTGGTTATGCAATCCTGCATATACCATTGGATGTGTTTAAGGTTCAGAGAACTTCCGAATGATGGAAAATCCGTAGAGGATAGAAGCCGTTAGGTATGGTGATAGGAATTGTAGTAGAAACTGCTGGAGTTAATTCATAGTAGACGAGGTGGATCACCGTTACAGTGGGATGAAGTTAGAAGCGGCCAACGTATTGGATCGGAGGTGGATCGGAAAACTATGGAGGTGGTGGCAGTGACTAAGTAGAGGTTGAAAATAGCAAAGAACCGACAAGAGAGCTATGCGGACAAGAGGCGTAAGCCGTTGAGATTTGAGATAAAGTTATGCTAAAGGTTTCACCATGGAAAGGGGTGATGCGGTTTGGAAAGAAAAGGGAAGTTAGCACCTAGATTTGCCGGTCCATTTGAAATCCTTGAAAGGATTGGGCTAGTGACGTATAGGTTGAGATTACCGGAGGAATTGAGTAGTGTGCATGACGTATTTCATGTATCAAACTTGAGGAAATGCTTAGCAAGAACTGACTTGCAAGTACCGTTAGATGATATTAGTATGGATACGAGTCTTCGTTTTATCGAAGAGCCGATAGAGATTTTGGGTCGTGAAGCTAGGACGTTGGATAAAAAGGGTAATATACCGTAGTTATGGGTAGATGGAATTTGGAACGTGGACTAGAGTTCACGTGGGAACGGGAAGGATTTATGAGGAGCAAGTATCCTCATCTAATTGATAATGACGATCCTAAGGAGTAAATCTCAGGACGAGATTTCTATTAGGAGGGAGTGATGTGACAACCGTGGTTTTGAGGTTCGTCACTTGGTCCTATTTTAGGTTAATTTATGTGTGACTCTATGATTAGTGTGTTTACATGTTTATTTTGCGTGAACGAGGTTGGTGTGGATATCGTATATGGGTATAAAGTACTCATAAGTAAATTGAGGAATAGTTATTTCATGTTCATGAGCTCACAATTAGTGACTATGAAATGAAATGGTGTTATTTTGGTGTTTACGTATACGTATAAGTATTATAGTAAATTGTATTTTATTTTTTTTTTAGAATTTGGGTTTAGCATTTAGAGGTCTCGGGTAAGGTGTTTAGTCATGTGAGTATTTTTCGGGATGGTTTTAAGTCATTTAGGACTTAGTTATAAAGTTTATTTCAAAATTTAAGATTTTTTTTAAACTGTATATTTTACGTCTTTTACGGTAAACGCGTAAATTTGACTAGTTTTACGGTTTTGAGGTTTTGGAGGTTTTAGAAGCTGAAATAAATTAAGGTAAATTAAGGTATTATTTATAACATAATAATAAGTAATAAAAAAGAATATATATATATATATATATATATATATATATATATATATATATATATATATATATATATATATATATATATATATATATATATATATATATATATATATATATATATATATATATATATATATATATATATATATATATATATATGGGTCGGTTAGGGCCGAATAAAAAGAAAAGAAAAAAGAAAAAAAGGAAGGTGGGTTGTATTGGGCTAGGATTCTTGGAGAAAAACTATATAAGGACTTTTATTATATCATAACTCTCATAAATCCCTGGAGAATTAATAGAGTCGACGGTCACATCAAAAAAATAGGGCTTCTTCATAAATTTGGGGGTTTTCATAAATCAAAGGTAAATCTTTATAACCTTTTTTAATTGAAGTGTTTTTAATTCTTTCTTAATCATCCAATGATGGATTTAGGTTAGGGTTTGAATTAAAATCTATATATATATGATATTATAATGATTAGATTAATTAGAGATAATTATTATACATGGTGATGGTAATTAATTAAGCTAATTATGTTAAATTCGTTTTTAAAAACTGGGCAGAATTTTTGGTTCATTGTTTTGATCATATCTGTAGTTCTAGGAACTTTCATGGTTCTATCCAAGTATCCCTGAATAGCTAATTGAGTTGGCTTTCAAATGCAAGAAACGAGAACTAAATTGGAGGTCGGGAGGTGGGTCAAAAACAGGTTACAATAGTCGGAGGTCAAAACAGTTTTAAAATTTGTCGGGTTTAGTTTAATGTTTTAGGGTGATTGGGGTACTTAGGAGTACACTTGAGCCCTCTAATTGGCATGGGAGTTGGTTTATATATTAAATAAGAGATCAGGGGTGGCGCTAAGAAAATGGGTTAGGGTAAGACCCCCTAATCATAACAAACGTTTTGTATGTTCAAAATCAGTAAAATTCGGATAGATAAAAGTATATATATATATATATATATATATATATATATATATATATATATATATATATATATATATATATATATATATATATATATATATATATATATATATATATATATATATATATATATATATATATATATATATATATATATATATATATATATATATATATATATATATATCGGGGCCTTAACAGTAGCTTTAAGGTTGGGGAAAAAGGGAGGAGTTAGCTAACATATGTAAGGGCATATGGTTTCCTTTACAGAGATCATGGGTATGGTTAGGTGGGCGTTTGGCTTATAGTTTGGAGACCTAAAAACCAGGACTGTTTTGGGTAAAATGTTAACGAGACGGGTTATGAAGTAAACTAAGTTAAGGGCTTTATAGAGGGGTGTAATGAGATGCTTAGAGCATATAAATGAGGTATATATATGGGAGAATGTTAGATGTCCATCATAGGTTGATAAGCCATTTTAGTGTTTGGTTCATGTTTTGATTGTGTGCTTTTGTTTGTTAGCTTTTTGCTAGTGCGCGGATTTTTGGAGAAGCTCAATCAGGTGAGTTTCATAGTCCCATGTCTACTAATGATTTTGACTTCCAGATGGGATGGAAGAGACACTGTCTTGTTTTTATAAATTATGCTGTGAATGTTTTGTGTTTGGTGATGGACTTGTGCATACTTATGTGATTAACTGCTAGTTGATTCATGATTGTTTTATGTTTTGACTTGGTACCAAGGGGATGATGTCAAGGCGGGGCCTTGGGATTGGTTCATAGGTGTATGGGCGCTTATGAGACCATGGTGTTTGGTAAGGCTGGGAGCCTTGGATTTCGTTTATTTTGTTAAATCTTGAATTTTAGTTGTTAATGCATGTTTGTATCACATTGTCCATATGTTCTTAAATTTGGCTATTATTCACAGTTCATGGTTTGATTTTGGCGTTGGAGTCTAAACCTATGACTCTCACCAACTTTATGTTGATGTGTTTTAGTGTATCTTTCAGGTGAGAATGTGGTTAAGCTTAAGAATAGAAGTGACTAGCTTTGGAGGCATTAGGATTGCATTTAGAAGGAGATCCTCGTTCCTTCTTAGTTTATTTCTATGTGTTTTGAATAAGTGATACTTTGTGGACACCTTTATGATGTTTTGTTTTGTGGTAATTGTTTGTCTTGGGTAAGAGGTAGGACTGTTACCTACTTGCCTAGACTCCTGCATTTTGTGGAGATTTTGTCAAGACATTTGTGTCACCATTTTATGACATTTCCATTTCATTTAGTTATCTCTATAGACACGCCATGTTGTGATGATATACATACGTCGCTCCCCATATTCCGCCATGTTGGGGTGTGACATTTTTACTCATGCAAAACCACTAAATACTCTCTCTTTCTCTCTACCCTTGCCGTCCCAACTCAACAACAAACACCCCCGTTTGATCAATTTTAACCATAATATCTTATGTTATTCACACATATGATGGAAACCTCTTGAAGCTCTATGGATTGGTGGTGATGTTAACATCCAAGGAGGAGATTTGATTGTGTCCTAGGGCTGATTTTCCACAAGAAGTTCTTGGAGATAGGTGATCTTGAAGATAGTTTTGGTGTACCCCAAGTGTTGTCATCCAAAGTCAAGTTATAATCTTGGTTGGTAAACAAGATCATCCTTCCCATTTTCATTGTTATTTTTGTAAATGTAAAATGTATTTTCTTTCCTAATGTATATATATATGATGACATATGATGATAAAAATATTGTGTGGGGATTATGTGTAGATAAACTTGGATAAAAAGATTGAAAACTACATGTAAAAGTGGTAAAATCTTGCTTAAATTAGTAGGCTGTATAAAAACAGTAAAGAACCTTATGTTAAAATTTAAAATGGCTAAGACGAATTGATATACAGTAAGATATAAGACTTGTACACATGTGAGAGATGGACATACAATGGAATCTTTATAATGAGTGAGATATGATCAAAACAAAATTGAAGTACAAATCTGAGTAGTCTGTTTTGGACGGACTGTTAGGGACATTTAGAGATAGATTGAGCAGTAGCTAAAACTGAGTTAATTGTAGCACATAATATGTAGTTTATGTCACCTAAGAATGTGCTTCTATCTCCTTGTAGAACTCAAGATATGGTAAAAATGGTGAAAGTGAAAATAATAATTAGATTTGTGAAATAAAAGTATATAGTATAATATTAGCACTCAAGTAAATATAATATAAAATGTAAACTTAAAACCCACTAACTTATATATTACACATATATAAGTATGTACCTTAATAAATAAATGACACATTTTATAAAAAAGGAAATTTGATAAGTTTTATAAGTTATAAAACTATAAACATAAGTGATGAGATGGCATTTATACATGATCTCATCGTTCTTTTCGGGCTTTAAATGCATAAAAATGTCATAAAATACCATATATATGCTTGTGTTTGTTTACTTGTGTATTTTAGGTATGGATATCATGAAAAAGACAAAAGATCACAAGATACAAGGAAAAAACGAACACGAGAAACGAAGACGTACAAAGAACCAGGCCCTAATCATGGAATTCTCAACAAATACCCTTGAAGACTTGAAGACAAACAAGATTGATCCTCCATTAATGAAGAAATGACACTTAAAACCCTTGTATATTGATAATTACAAGTTTGGTCCCTTAAGTTTGTCAAAATTGCAAAAAGGTCCTTCAACTTTGAAGAAATGACAAGATTGGTCCCTCGACAAAATCAATTTGTCAATTATGGTCCCTCATGAAGTCAAAGATACAAAGAAGACCTTTGAAGATCAAGATTGTCCAAGATCAGCCCTTGAATTATTCAAAAATGCCAAAAACAACCCTTGATAACCTTTGTGTGAAGTTTGGTGCCAAAAGTGACAAAAGGGGAAAGTTATTAACAAAGCAAAAACGGTTTCTAGGGCTGAAAGACTTTATTTGCCAAAACTTCCAAAAGATAAGGACCAAAGGTGCACAAGTTGAAACATTCAAACAAAAACTGGCGCCTAACACACCTTTTCCCCCAATTTCGGATCAAAGGGACTTACTATTCACCTTTCACCCTCCCAGAAATTACCTCAACTTAAAGTTGGGTAAAAATCAATTCATCTTGCACACACTTGATTCACACCCACTAAAACCCATCCCAGCCCAAAAATCCCCAATCCCACGCTTGTGGACCCTACCCCCAAATTCCCATTCCACCAATAAGAACACGCCTTGGTCCCCAAGTCTTATGACGTGTCCAATATCAACAGTGGAGATGCATTGCTTCATCACAACGCAAAAACAAACGGATGAGATCAAGTTTGGACAGCTCACCACTCAAAATCGTCAAGGGCAAAGTTGGGATTTTTCCATTTAGGGTTTTAGTATTTTATGATTCTAGATCATTCTTAGAGTAGTATATAAGGGATGTGAGCCTGTTCACTCTCTTTTGTTCTAGTTTTCCTCAATTAAATCTTGTAATTCCTTTTAATTAATATAAAAGTTGGTTTTTGTTAAAGAAAAACAATTTAATCCCTTTTTATGATTTCTTAAAGTTGGTGTTTATTGTTGAAGGAAAACTGAGTTCCATTTTCTATTTGGTCAAGTAATTTTGATTTTCAAAATTGTTTGAAGGTTTCTGAAATTTGAGATTTCCTTGGTGAAATCTGTTTCAGGTTTAAATGTTAAGAGGTTAAGTTAATTTGGTGAAATAGTGTTATCAAAACGTGTTTGATAAGATTTAAAAGGTTTTGGAATGGTTTAAGAAAAAAAAAAGAATAGAAATCAGAATGTTCATATTATTGCTTGTTCTTGTTTTTCCTTTTTGATTTTCTTAGCAGGTGTTGATTGTTTGTTGATCCAAGGATCTGCATACACCCGGGTGTATTTGGAGGTGGATTTGCATCCACTAGAACCCTGGATGTAGGGTTCTAAGGTAAACATTTTTTTTCCCTTTTTAAAAAGTTCAGAAAAATTGAATATTATGTGATTTGTTTGATTAAGTGTTGAATGTGTGTTATAGCTGTCTGATTAGTGTTCTTTTGGGTTTGTATGCATGCTAGACCTGTTTATGATCAGCTTGAATAGGTTTTAGGGTGCTTTGATTTGTTAAAAGTTGGTTTTCAAGTTTTAAAAGGGTGTTTGGAAACAGGTTTAAGCAGGGTAAAAATTTTGATGTGTGAGTTAAAAAGGTGTTAGCAAGGTTGAAATAGGTTGAGATAGTTAGGGTTATAGTTATAGTTTAATTTGGATCAAGTTGGTAGCAAGTTTAAGTGTTAAAAGTTAAAAACAAGTAGCCAAAATCTGCATAACCATCTATCTGCTTGTTTTTACTCATTTTGGTGCATGATTTTGTGAAATCTGTTAAGTTCTAGGCTAATTCAAGGTTTGTTTTGGCTTGTATGGTGATTGGTGAGTTTGTGTGCTAAGTTTGGGAGCTTGAATCTCATTGGTGTGCATTTTGCTTAACAAAAAGTCCACCAGACCTGCTCTAGTATCACAGAAACTTGACATTGCCCTTGTGTGCTTTGTTTTGATCATCTTTGTGTACTAAGTGATTGTTTGTTGCTTGATCTTGACTCCTTGTGCTTCAAAGAGCACAAGGGTGCCCCCTTTGTCCAAAATCATCCATCACAACAAGGCTGCCAAGCTCCTCTTGGCAGTCAAATTGCACAAAAGTGAAAACTTCACTTGTGTTCTTGCAAAGTGAACTGGATACGTTGAGGTCCTTAATTTGGCTTAATCAGAGTTAAAAGGTGTATTGGATTGAGTTTACAAGTCATACAAGGTCACAAATTGGTTTGAAAAAGAAAAAAAAAAAAAAAAAAAAAAAAAAAGCAAAAACTTACCCGTAGCAGGACTCGAACACCAGACCTCTCGCTGGAGGGTTAAGTGTCCTACCGCTAATCTAGATAAGCTTTTTACGTTTAGGTTTGTTTTCAAAACCTATTTAACACGTTTTCTTTTTAGCTTATTAATATAAGCCGTAGCTTAATTCCATCTTTTCTAGCTTATTTATTAAGCTAATTTTGTGTAGCTTATTTTTCCTAGGACCATTATAGGTTTATAGATTTTTCCAGCTTGGTTTCATTTTTTTTCCTTTATTTAATTATTTTCTACAATTTATTTATTAGCCGTTTTTTATAAAAGCATTAAAAAATAGAAAAAAGATTTTTAATTTTTAGGAAAAATAATTTTTAGCTTTTAAAATAATATTTTGAGGTTTACAGCTTATTAGGTTTTTAATTTGGCTTATTTTTAATTTTATAAGATTTTAGGATTTTTAAGCAACTTTAAAAATTAATATAAAATTAATTAAGAGGTTTTAGAAACTTTAATTTACATTTTCTTATTAGTTAGAATATTTAGGATTTTTGAGAATTTTTTAGAATTTATTTGAGAACTTTTTATTTTTAGGAATATTTTAATATTATTTTATTCATTAAATTTCAAAGTTTTATTTTTATTTCTTTTCCATTTTTCCTAGGTTCTTTATCATTAATTAGGACTTTTCCCATTTTTAGAATAATATTATAGCTTTTAGATTAATTTTTATAATTATTTTAAGTTTAATTAGTTTTTAATCATTTTAAATCATTTTTAGAGTTTTAAAAATAGTTTTATTAGCTTTTAATTTTTAGAAAATTACTTTTTAGTCTTTTAATAATATAAGTTGAGTAATAATTCAATAAAATCATATTTTGGACTTTTGTATTAGTTATATTTAATTTTAGGGCTTTAATTAGCATTTAAAATTAACTATTTAATTAATAAAAGGTTTTAAAATATCTTTGTTGGATTTTTATCTTTATTTATATTATTTTAGACTTCTTTTTAGTCTTTTTAATTCTTGATTTTGTTTTTGGTCTTAATATATTTTTTTTTAATTTGGGTAGTTTTTCACGTTTACGTCTTTTACGTCGTAGTGTAATTTTAACGTAACCGTCTTTTCATCCTTTCATCCCCATTCTTCCAAATATTAATCTCAAATAACTACGAGTTAAATCACACACATATACCTCCTTGGGAAAGGAACTTTCTCTCTTTTTTAAGTGATTGGGTCATTAGTGTTGATTTTTCCTAAAATCATCACTCGATACTTACCGCTATTTACGCTCTTTTCCTAAAGAGTAGTAAAAGACTACAATCATTTTTTGGCGCCGCTGCCGGGGAGGTGTGTTGTGCTTTAATTTGGAAGCTTTTGTTTTTGATATTATCCATAATAAGTATTTGTGTTAAGTGGAACTCCCTTAACACGTATTATCGGTTTTCTTGGTTTTTCTTGTACAAATATTATTACTATATTGTATTAAGTATCACAATCAAAATACAATATCTCCAAAAGTGTGAAAACACAACCTTAATTGGGATTTGATCTCCTAATTATTGTATTCGAATCTCAAACAAAAAGAAAAAGGCAAAAATAGATAAATACTTTCGAGAAGCTCGATTTTGAAAAATACAAACTATAAGGTGGGTATAAGGCGGGTATTATAAAATATACCCTAAGGAAAAAGGCTCTTAAGTGCTTCGCGCCGCCTCGTTTCCCCGCTTGCTTGTGAGTATTTTAAGATTGAAGGCTAATCGAGGGTTTTGCCGCCCAAAGTATTAATACGTATACTATATTTGCTTGGTTTTCTTTGTGATTAAACCCTCTTGAACAATTTGGTTTTCACCAAAGTTCTAAAGTCATTCGAAGGCGTTCACTCCACGTGATCGTTTTCATTCCTTTGAGGCTTCTTTAATCAAGAGTTTGATTCGAGGAGAGATTTTGTAGATTGTTGTCTACGAAGATACACCAAAATCCAAAAAAAATTAAATATCATCAAAAACACAAAAAAAAAAAAAATTGAAAATCCACAAAACACCCAAAAGAATCTTCTTTGCTCACCTCCCATTCTTCGTGAAGTTTATGATCACTCGTAATCAAGCAAAACGAGCTCGTAAACGTCTTCAAAAGCAAGCAAATCAAGGATCGTTGATTGTTGAAGAACCTCCAATTGTTGAACCTATTGTAGAACAAGAAGTCGTCATGGCTAATCGTACTATGATGGAGTTGCTACAAGCACCCACCGAGGGTTTTGGAGAGGCTATTGTTATTCCCCGCCATCCTTGCGGAGAATTTCGAGATTAAGACGGGTTTAATGTCTATGTTGCAAGCAAATAAGTTTAGAGGTCACGAGAAAGACAACCCGCATTACCACATTAGGAATTTTAAACCGTCTCACCGCTACTAGCAAATTTAAGGATGTTCCTCATGACGCCATTAAGATGATGTTGTTTCCATACTCGTTGGATGGACCCGCAAAAATTTGGCTCGAGAAAGAACCGCCAAATTCGATTTTGACATGGGCCGATCTCGTTTCTAAGTTTGTGAACAAATTTTTTCCACCATCTAAAACAACACACTTAAAAAATGAGATTTCACGATTTGTGCAACGTAATAATGAAAGTTTTTCAATGGCATGGGAACGCTTTAAAGAAATGTTACATGAATGTCCTCACCATGATTTTTCGGAATTGCATCAAATTGATACCTTTTATAATGGGCTTAATGATCATGAACGAGATTATTTGAACGCCGCCGCGGGTGGTAATTTTTTGTGCAAGACGACAAATGAGGCTTTACAAATCATTGAAAATCGATCTAAGGTTTATAGCCCTCGTAACACACCGATTGTAGTCTTTTACTACTCTTTAGGAAAAGAGCGTAAATAGCGGTAAGTATCGAGTGATGATTTTAGGAAAAATCAACACTAATGACCCAATCACTTAAAAAAGAGAGAAAGTTCGTTTCCCAAGGAGGTATATGTGTGTGATTTAACTCGTAGTTATTTGAGATTAATATTTGGAAGAATGGGGATGAAAGGATGAAAAGACGGTTACGTTAAAATTACACTACGACGTAAAAGACGTAAACGTGAAAAACTACCCAAATTAAAAAAAAATATATTAAGACCAAAAACAAAATCAAGAATTAAAAAGACTAAAAAGAAGTCTAAAATAATATAAATAAAGATAAAAATCCAACAAAGATATTTTAAAACCAAAAACAATATCATATATATATATATATATATATATATATATATATATATATATATATATATATATATATATATATATATATATATATATATATATATATATATATATATACGTGTATATATATATATATATATATATATATATATATACGTATATATATATATATATATATATATATATATATATATATATATATATATATATATATATATATATATATATATATATACTATATATATATATATATATATACTATATA
>JANFOE010001528.1:2500-211792 GCA_025667525.1 Glebionis coronaria | reverse complement strand
ATAAGATCACACCACGATCTTGTACACACGTGATACGATGAGCTAATCGTGAGTCTAGCACGAACAGAACCGAGCCTTCCAAGCCTATGGAAGATCTACCCAACAACCCTAGAGAGGGGCTAGGACTAGATCTAAAATAGCTTTTAGAAAATCAAAGATGAACCCTAAAAAGGGTGTATATGGCCGGCGGTATAGAGCAAGAAAAGAAGAATATGGAGTGAAAAATTATGAGGCCTTAAGGTTTGTTTATATACACCTTGGAAACTTATCTTCCAAGGTTTAAACAAGATAAAGCCTAAAACTTTTCATCCCTATACTTTGCCTCTAATTAGGCCGGATATACATGTGCTCAAAAAGGGGTTTCCGGAACTTTCCGACACCTTCTTTTAGCTTCTTTAATATTCTATAACGATCGTTTAATACTTAACTTTTAATTATTTAACGATCGTTAGCTACAGTTTGATTTAATAAATATAATAAATATATTTAATAAATAAATTAACTCTTCACGTAATGTGTGCAATCCCGTGATCTCGAGTTCGATCCTATCACACGACTATCGATTTTAAAGTCCATAAACTTTCAGCTCCCACTTGGACAAAATTCGAATGTCGTGATCACATTGATTAGCGTCTAGTTACACTAACAATGTCACTAGTACAACTCGAGTAAGGCTTCCTGGACAAAACCTTTTAATGATATATAATCATTATTATTATCCTCTCATTTCAAATACATTGTTAATAAGGATATGGATCTTAGTCATTCCTTCATTAACTATTCTGTTTCTCGTTTACTGATATAGCAAGATTACCAAAACACATTTGGGTATGGCCACACAAACATCTTACTACTCCCCCGAGGGGCCCAGTTGTATTTATACTTCAAATAACAATTTGAAGGAAACGAATCTCATTTCGACTACAAGCAAAACACATGAATTTCGCAACACTTCTGAAAATAACCCTTATGACTACCAGTTACGTTTAGCGTTAGGTTACCTTACAGAAATGCACTACATTCAATGCAGTTTTCTGGTATCTCAGGTCTAAGGATAACTATTTATGATTTACTTAATGACAAAGATCCATAAAGTAAAATCACATAGTTGGGATAAGTCCAATATTTGATCCATCAAATATCATCCAAAATTGACCAATATACTTCCAAGTATACTCTGTCACCATTTTGAATTGTATTAGTTTAATAATATTCCCATATTATTAATCGACAACGGACATTTAGAAACATCAAAATGCTCACGGATTAAAACATGTAAAATAGGATACAAAATTAAATAACAGAAAATAAACGAAACCCAATCTTTATTTCATCAATTCAATAATGTCTTACATCCTTTATCCAAATACTAATCAACAGATTTATTGCATGAATTCGCTAGCTAGTTGCAGCCCAATTGCCTTGGCATGCTTAACTACCTTTGGCCTAGACAAAGCCTTAGTAAAAGGATCAGCTACGTTATCATCTGTGTGAACTTTTATCAATTTTATTTCTCGAGCTTCAACTTGTTCTCGAACGTAGTGATATCTACGTTTAAAGTGTCTGGCGCCCTTCATGACTCCAGGGTCATTGGCGAATATTATTGCCGCAGAGTTGTCGCAATATATATCAATAGGTTCTTTAATTGAAGGCATCACTCCAAGATCTCCAATAAACTTCCTAATCCAAACAGCTTCCATTGCAGCTTCTGAAGCGGCCATGTACTCAGATTGAGTCGCATGCATAGCAATGGTTTTCTGCTTACTGCTCTTCCAGTCAACTGCTCCTCCATTGATGACAAACACGTAACCCGCCTGAGACTTCGTATCGTCTTTATCACATTGCCAGGATGCATCACAGAATCCTGTTACATTCAATTCTGTGTCTGGTTTACCCCCGAATACCAAAAAAATATCTTTCGTACTTCTTAAATACTTCAGAATATGCTTAACAGCAGTCCAGTGGGACTTTCCTGGATTCTGTTGGTATCTACTGACCAAGTTCTGAGCAAATGCCACATCAGGCCTTGTGCATCTTACAGCATACATAATAGATCCTACAGCCGAAGCATAAGGCACCTTCTTCATGTAAGCCACCTCTTCAGGTGATGATGCATCTTTCTCATGACTTAACTCATGCTTAACCTCCATCGGTAAGAAACCTTTCTTAGAGTTATGCATGTTATATTTCCTCAATATCTTATCAATATAAGCATCTTGGCTAAGACCAATTAACCGTCTACTCCTATCTCGATAGATCTTAATTCCCAGAATATATGCAGCATCTCTCAAATCTTTCATAGAAAAACATTTACCAAGATAATCCTTAACTTCCTTAAGTCTTGGAATGTTACTTCCCATGATCAATATGTCATCGACATATAGAATTAGGAACACTACATTACTCCCACTAGCTTTGCGGTATACACATGGCTCATCACGATTTTGAATAAATCCAAACTTTTTATTTCTTCATCAAATCGCTTATTCCATTGACGTGATGCTTGCTTCAAACCATAAATGGATCTTTGAAGTTTGCACACGCGCTTTGGATATTTAGGATCAACATACCCTTCCGGTTGTTGCATATAGATGTCTTCATCTAAGCGACCGTTCAAGAAGGCAGTTTTAACATCCATTTACCATATCTCATAGTCATAGTATGCTGCTATAGCTATGAGAATCCTAATAGCTCGTAAGTCTGCTACAGGAGAAAATGTCTCCTCGTAGTCTATGCCAAAAGTTTGAGTAAAACCTTTAGCCACTAAACGTGCTTTGTAGGATTGTACATCACCATCCATGTCAGTTTTCTTCTTATAGATCCACCTATTTTTCACTACTTTAGCATTTTTAGGCGCGTCCACAAGAATCCAAACATCATTGATTTCCATGGATTTCATTTCCTCATTCATCGCAACCATCCATTTTGACTTTTCTGGATCAGACATTGCGGATCGATAGTTAGCAGGTTCACCAAGATCCCCTACTTCCTCCTCATCATCCTCTATGTATAGACATAGTTTGTCCGGCGCACGTATAGCCCTTTGAGACCTACGTGGAGGAATTAATTCCGGTGGAACACTCAGACTTTCTGGTTCTACAGGAATTTCATCGCTAGTATTTTCAGAAGGCAATGTATCTTCTTGAATTTCTTCAAGATCATAATTTCTCCCACTGAATTCTTGATTTACAAGATCATTTTCAAGGAAGTCTCCATACCGAGCCACAACTATTTTGTTCTCAGCCGGATAATAAAAGTAGTAACCCATAGTTTCCTTAGGGTAACCTACAAAGATACATTTAACTGAGCGTTGTTGGAGTTTATCTCCAGAGTCACGTTTCACATACGCCTCACAACCCCAGACTTTCAAATAAGACAAATATGGCTTCTTGCCATGCCATAGTTCATATG
Organism: Glebionis coronaria; assembly: GCA_025667525.1. Lineage (NCBI taxonomy): Eukaryota > Viridiplantae > Streptophyta > Magnoliopsida > Asterales > Asteraceae > Glebionis > Glebionis coronaria. The sequence continues at coordinate 208,381 of JANFOE010001528.1, read as the reverse complement.
GTGTCTTATCTACCTTCTTTGTGGGAACCATATTTAGAATACGAACAGCAGATTCAAGAGCATAATCCCAAAAAGATAATGGTAAAGTTGTAAGATTAAACATAGATCGTACCATATCCAATAATGTACGATTTCTCCTTTCAGATACACCATTTTGTTGTGGAGTATACGGAGAAGTAAGTTTCTGAACAATTCCATTCTCACTTAAATAATCTTTAAACTCTTGACTTAAATATTCACCACCACGGTCAGAACGAAGAACTTTAATCTTCTTTCCCAGTTGTAACTCTACTTCGGCTTTAAACGTTTTGAATGTTTCAAATACCTCATGTTTATGCTTAAGTAAATAAACATAACCATAACGGCTATAATCATCCGTAAACGTCAAGAAGTAGCTAGCACCTTTCCTTGACACATGTCTAAGTGGTCCACACACATCAGTATGTATCAAACCAAGTAGTTCAGTAGCCCTTTCAATATTGCTATTAAAAGGTTTCTTGGTCATCTTCCCAGAGATACAAGATTCACATTTATCAAATGATTCATCATTGATACTTTCCAAAAGCCCATCACGTTGAAGCTTTTGTATGCGAGTCTTCCCAATGTGGGCAAGCATACAATGCCAAAGATAAGAAGAGTTCTTGTCTAACTTACTCTTCTTATTCATGCTAAAAACAGAATTATTTTTCCTCTTGGGATTTTTATCATGCATGTTAATTTCAAAAACACCATTCACAGAAATTGCATCAAAATAGAATAAACCATCTTTGAAAACAGAAATTCTATTATTATCAATCGTGTGAGTAAATCCAAGATCCAACATACTAGAAAAGGAAATAACACCCCTAACAATTGTAGGTGCATAATGACAATTATTTAAAGACAGTACTAAACCCGAAGGTAAAACTAATTTAAATATTCCTATAGCTTCAACTGCTGCTTGTGCGCCATTGCCCACTTGCAGAAATTGTTCCCCATAGGTAAGTCTCCTCTTCAACTCAAATCCCTGCAGGGTATTACAAATATTAATACCACATCCCGTATCATATACCCAGGAGTTTGATTTGTATGAAAGATTAAATAACTATATCATAAATAAGTTACCTGAAGATGGTGCTGCAGCAACTTGCTCAGCCTTCTTCTTATGTTCTGCCATTTCATGGAGATAGAGAGAGCAATTTCTCTTCCAGTGTCCAGTCATCTTGCAGTAGTGGCAAGTCTCATCTTTCTGAGATTTCTTAGCAAAGTTCTGCTTCGGCTTAGATGTAGTCGCAACTTGCTTGCTCTTATCAGCCTTGCCTTTGCCATTCTGCTTCTTATTCCCTTGCGGTTTAGGTTTAGACACTCTACCCTTTTGTACATAAAGTACTTGAGGTGTAGCAGTGGATGCCTTATCTTTCAAACCCTTTTCGAAGTCAATGAGCATTGCATGCAAATCATTAACTGTCTTCCCCGTGCAATGCATATTATAGTTACGAACGAAATCACCGAAGTCCTTATTAAGGGACCTATTGATCAAGTTAATAGCCATATTATGATCGAAGGGTTGTCCTAGTGCGATGAGTTGTTCCATATAACCCCTCATCTCCATGTAATGTGCACTTACGGACTTTCCAGGAGCTTGCTTGCAGCTATGTAGAGCATCAACCAGATCATAGATCTCTACAGCTTGTGGCGTTTCATACACTGCCTTGAGTTCATCAAGCATCTGCTTAGGAGGAAATAGCTCATACTTCCTTTGAAGTGATGGAGCCATTCTCCCTAACATTACAGCAGCCACCTCATGGTGCTTCTTAACGTTAGCAGCGTGTTGAAGCCTTTCCGCATCAGATGCATCTTCAGCAAGATCCTCCGGAAAAGGAGTTTCCAAGATATTGATAGTACCCGCTGCTCTCAGAACAATTCTTAGTGAGCGGTACCAATCATTGAAATTTGGGCCAGTAAGTTCAGGCCGTTCAAAGAAAGCTTTGAACGCCGAGCTTATTGTCAGATTACTTTCGGGTTGAGCAATTTCTACAGAAATAAGTTCAAACATTAGTATTTTCGATAATACAATTCAAGAAAATAAAATTACCCCGGTAATAAAACCATAGTATTTTCCTTGAAAAACTAGAATCCATATTGACATAGATTTATCACATCGGTTGATCTGCTAGTGACAAATGTATTCAACACAGTAACTTGTCGAACAATAATTGCCAAATCATATTGCAATTTCTAGATATGTCAGGGATTTACATTGCCAAAACATTTGCATTGTAAACATGTTTTATCCCTTCTTTATGCCTTAAGTTTCCAGTTCTCACTGAGTAACTCAATTAAGTCGACTAATCTAAAGAACGTAAAACCTTCATGTGCAATCTTATTCAGTCATGAAGTTTTCTCTCTATTACAACATCGTCCGATATCTTATATGACGACAATTGTAACTTCAAGTGTTCGTCAATTAGAGGGCATATGACTTAAATTTTAGGGTATAGATTTTGGTGTCAAAATCATGTATGGAGAAGCATGCATACATCTCCATAGCATAAGTTTAATAAAAGGTTTAGTAAACTTTTTGGTGAGACTAAAAGTTCATCATATATTTGCAAGTTGAGGTATTGGTTAAACCAAACAACCTTAAAGAATTATACCAATAACAACCGTAGGTAATTCCAATTTTGACGCACAGGCGAGCCGGGAATTTGGTCAGCGCTGAAGCATAACACCTCCTTCCTTAACCGGGTACTTGACCAGCGGTGCGTTATACCCACTTTATAGTTTGTCAAAATTGAGTAGGCCGTTAAGTTGCTATTGCAATTCTAATCAACACAAATCATATGTAATTTAGATCTCAAAACAATTCATTAATTTTGATAGGATTTAGTCCATATTATTTTTTCTTAAAAAAAATTACCCTTGTTTACAACATACAATGTTAAAAACGCATGAAAACAAGTAGTACAAAAAAAAACTAAATCAAATAGCCACATGCATAACAATTTATTCAAAGAACATCAAATATAGGGTTTTTATGAACATAAAAAGTCTTCCCTAATTTTAAAACTTTGAATCAAATAAAGCAAATAGCAATCAAAATTATATGATCCGTAAAAACATGCATGTTTATTACGGATCTTCCATATTCTCTTAACAATTAAAAAAAACTACTACGGATCGTAACCACACATGACATAACAATTAATTCATGCATACATCTAAAGTTAATTACCATGTATTTTTAGGGTTTACAAAAAAAAAAAATTTTATAAAATTCGGCTATAGCCGATTCTAACAAGACAAAACCCTAAATTTTTTTTATAAAACCTAAAAAACAACATGTAATTTTTAACACAAATCAATATTAGTTAAAAACCTTTAGATCTTGATAATTAAAATCATGTTAAAACGGCTCTCGATGCCACTGAAGGTTTATGTTTATCATAACAATTATAAAAACCCTAACATAGATCAAAGAGCATACAACGGAAGCAGATTAACAGGATCTTTATATAACACAATTATAATTAATCAAGGCTAGGGTTACATACCTTTATCCTAGCAGAACGATCACCGGTAAAGATAAATCAAGAACACCACCAGGATGTAATCTAAAATAAGATCACACCACGATCTTGTACACACGTGATACGATGAGCTAATCATGAGTCTAGCACGAACAGAACTGAGCCTTCCAAGCCTATGGAAGATCTACCCAACAACCCTAGAGAGGGGCTAGGACTAGATCTAAAATAGCTTTTAGAAAATCAAAGATGAACCCTAAAAAGGGTGTATATGGCCGGCGGTATAGAGCAAGAAAAGAAGAATATGGAGTGAAAAATTATGAGGCCTTAAGGTTTGTTTATATACACCTTGGAAACTTATCTTCCAAGATTTAAACAAGATAAAGCCTAAAACTTTTCATCCCTATCCTTTGCCTCTAATTAGGCCGGATATACATGTGCTCAAAAAGGGGTTTCCGGAACTTTCCGACACCTTCTTTTAGCTTCTTTAATATTCTATAACGATCGTTTAATACTTAACTTTTAATTATTTAACGATCGTTAGCTACAGTTTGATTTAATAAATATAATAAATATATTTAATAAATAAATTAACTCTTCACGTAATGTGTGCAATCCCGTGATCTCGAGTTCGATCCTATCACACGACTATCGATTTTAAAGTCCATAAACTTTCAGTTTTTAGAGATTTTGTATTAGAATATCTGAAATATCAACATAATGTTCTTAGCATATTTTTTGAATATCATACAGTTGATTTTACCACAATATTAAATTTCAATGATAGTTTTAGTCCATTCCTTTCCTAAGTCATATCAATCTGAAAATCTTGTTGTCTTTTTCTTAAACGATCAAAAAGCATATGTTATGGTGCAATGTTTCTAAACGAATATATATACATACATATTGATGAAGTTACCTGGAAAGAAATTCAACAGGTGCACTATTACCAACATAGCTAGCAACGATATGATCACATAACCTGTTGGCGATTTTTTTCTTTTTTGACCGACAAATTAGTAGTTAGTGATTCGAGAACATATACATTGTTGGTGATTTGATAGCTTTTTAACATGTTTATTCTTCTACTTGAACAAGTAATTCACTAATTTGTACTATTTTACTGATAGAGACCATCTTTGTTTTTCGAAAAATCAAATAACAAAATTGCACCTACACAAGCTATAACGATTGATGAGTCACACACATACCGCTAGTCCTAAACTGTCGAACTTTTGTCACATATACCATTTTAATTTACTTTGTATTAGAGATCTGCCCACTTGTAAATGCATACACACACATATATATTCTCTCTTTTCTTTTAAGTTTTAATTATATTTGAAAAAGAGAAGGCTTTTTGGGTGTGATTCTGATTCTATATTTATGAAATATACAAGTAGTCTAGAAAACCATTGTTGCATACATGTGCCCATTGACATCCCTTTTTCATTCTTTTTCTCTCCACCTCCACTCTCTAAACACACAAAAAAGATTAAAGATTATTTGTTTCTTTTGTCATTTAATACCATTTACAGATTGATAAAGCCATTTTCAATTCATGGGCTTTTTGGTTCTAAATGGAGGTGTGCAAAAGTAGTTCCACATTTCTTAGTACCAAGGTTATTGTTTTCCATCATCTTTTGTTTTTTTTTTCATATTTTCAAAAAACCTATTTCATTTCCAACATCAACTCTTCTCCATATTCTGTATTTCATGATCTCATGATTTATATTTTTTGTTTTTCAATAGGCCATATATTTGAGGTCCAAAAGATTGCAACCATTCTATAACAGAGTTTTGGATGCAACTTTGATAGAATATCTACATGTTGATGTTTTAAGGAAGAAACATTTTCTAGGATAGAAAATGCTGTTATTGATTTGGGTTTTTGAGGGGAAGAAAAAAAGAATTTGTGTTGTCGATTAAGAAAAGTTCACGTAAACTTCCCCACGATAAAGTATTCGCATCATTTTTAGGCAGATATACAAATTTTTCCAATGAAGCCACCCTCAGAAACCGGGCTGCCACCCCCCACTCCTCGTAAAAAGATGGTGAAACAGGTGACAGGAAAACGCGACGATACTCCTTTGCATACGGCTGCTAGAGTGGGGAACATTCACACGATTATAAATCTTTTAGGTGATTGTTACTCGGAGGAAGAATTTATTTCTTTGCTGTCGAAGCAGAACTATGCAGGCGAGACACCTTTGTATGTGGCTGCGGAATATGGTTATGTTGATTTGGTTAGACTCTTGATTGATCAGTGCGATATTGCTACTGCTAGCATCAAAGCTAATAATGGTTTTGATGCTCTTCATATTGCTGCTAAACAAGGAGATTTAGGTAACATATCACTTTTGTCGATCTTATAAGTAAATTCAGATGGTGTTTGGAATTGCTCATTTATGTCCTTTGCTATCTGCTTATTTTTTACGTAGCAGATGAGTAGTTTGAGTGTTTGAATAGAACTGTTTATCTGTATCTTCTTATTTTTAAGCAAACACTTTAAAATAAGAGATTCAGCTCTTATTTTCAAAATGTTTTTTAAGATATTTTCTTTTTTTTGGATTTTAGAGATATTAAAAGTATTGATGGAAGCACATCCGGAGTTATCAATGACGGTGGATATATCAAACACCACAGCTTTGCACACTGCGGCAATGCAAGGCAACATTGAGGTGATGAACTATCTATTGGAGATAGAGAGTAGCCTAGCATCGATAGCGAGAAGTAATGGAAAAACAGCATTGCATTCGGCTTCAAGAAATGGGCATCTTAGAGTGGTGAAAGCTCTTTTGGAGAAGGCACCTGGGATTTCAGCTAGGAATGATAAGAAGGGGCAGACCGCCCTTCACATGGCTGCCAAAGGCCAGAATCATGAGGTGGTTGAGGAGTTGATCAAGGTTGATCCGTCGTTGATAAATATGGCTGATGCTAAGGGGAATACGGCTTTGCATATAGCAGCACGTAAGGGTCGTGTTCAGGTAAATATTGGGTTGCGACCATCTTGGTTAAGGGTAGTTGATATATCTATATTTCTATTATTTTATCTTTTCTGGTCACTTGGTTTCCGACTCGACATTGCGAGCCAATTAGTCCCGATATGACTACCGTTTTGGATAACTTGCTAGTACGCTCTCAATCTCGCGTGTTATTTAATTTATTGTTACTTTTATGCAGATCGTAAAGATGTTATTAGCCCGTAGTGAAACCAACACAAGAGCCGTGAATAGGTCAAATGAGACTGCCTTTGACACGGCCCACAAAATGGGCCATCCCCACATTGGATGCATCTTACAAGAACATGGAGTCCCAAGTGCCCGGGTCCTGAAACCTCCAACGACACAAGCTCGAGAGCTCAAGCAAACTGTGAGTGATATAAAGCACGAGGTCCACCACCAATTAGAACACACTCGTCAAACCCGGAGAAGAGTCCAAGGAATTGCAAAACACCTCAACAAAATGCACGCCGAAGGCCTCAACAATGCAATAAACTCCACCACGGTTGTTGCTGTTTTAATTGCCACTGTGGCCTTTGCAGCAATCTTTACAGTCCCGGGTCAATATGCCGATGACCCAAATAATATCCCGGAAGGGTTTTCCCTGGGTGAGGCGAACGTGGCCCCACAACCCTTGTTTATAGTATTTTTTGTTTTCGACTCAGTGGCTCTATTTATTTCATTAGCTGTGGTCGTAGTTCAGACCTCTGTGGTGGTTATCGAAAGTAAAGCAAAGAAGCAAATGATGGCCATAATCAACAAGCTAATGTGGTTAGCTTGTGTGCTTATCTCGGTGGCATTTCTGGCCCTTGCGTTTATTGTGGTTGGGGAGCATGAGAAATGGCTAGCGGTTTGTGTCACCATTATAGGAACAACGATAATGGTCACAACTTTGGGTTTAATGTGTTACTGGGTTATCATGCATCGGATTGAAACCAAGAATATGAGAAATCTGAGAAAGAACTCGTTAACGGGCAGTGGAAGTAGGTCGAGGTCAAGGTCTAGATCATGGTCCATGTCTGTACTTTCGGACACAGATGCTATGAATACTGAGTTTAAGAAAATGTATGCGATTTGAAGTGATACGTTATGAGCAATTTAGCCCGATTAGTCCCGACCAGATGTTTTTACCATTGTACAGCGAAGACTTGCTTTTTTAACATCCATACTATTACGGAGTTATACTCGCAGAAAAATGATCATAGACACGTTTTAAATACATCAAAAACTACTATATAGTATGAATTCCTTGCAAATTGACAGTATAAAGAACAAACAGAATGTCATAATGTGTTTACAATATGGACCAGATTGATAAGTATATCATTGTTTGTTCAGGACATCCAACTATGAATGGATCACATTCTCTTAAAATGTCTATTTGGATCGTGTGAAAAGAACCTTCTGAACTGAATAAAAACTAGTTCGATACTGGTCTGATCACAGGACCACAAAACTTAAAATGATGTTTTTTAATATCGACAATATTAATAATAAAAAATAGATTAAAAAAAAAAAAACAGAGAGAACTGTTTACAAGAATTGGAACTGAGAATGTCAAAGAATCAAGACGAATTATAACTAACCTATTTCTATCCACAAAGGTGTGAATTGCCGGGAACACTTTGACCCGACATTGTCCACCCCACAAGGAACCAAGACTCGAACCCTTGACCTTTTATCCACAAAATCTAAATCTCTCCTATGAACCCATGGGTTTTTCGGAGATGGATACCAACTGAGCAAAGATCCTTTGGTACCTAAACTATCTCTATACTTCTATCGTCTGCTGTAAAATCACAAACATCATATAAACCATAGACAGACAAAACTTAAGTTTAATAAACCATTAAACCCACATCACCAAAAGACCATTTTCAAACAACTCCAAAACTGATTCAAAAGCAAGAACAAGTGTCATTAAAGAATGCCTCATATTCTTTAATCTCGTTTACAGAAGACGCTAGAATGATATTACAAAGGATTAGACAACATCTAACTGACCCTAAACCTGAAACCTGACCTACCATAAACCAATGAGCTACCAAGGAACTTTACATGTAAAATTTTCAATGTTGAGGTAGAGTTGGTCTCTTTTCCAACATCTCATAGTAAATCACGAAATTATCCTGCAAACAGACAAAATAACCATTGGATTTATAAAAACAATAAGGAAAGATAAACGTAAATATGTGGTAAAAAACTGTTTAACCTTGCGTATTGTTTCCCATGTGTTTGGGTCGAAACAAATATAAGATCCTCTCTCATATGCATTTGTCTTCACTATAGGCTCCATGTTTCCTGCCCGCATAAACCACAAGCGATGCTCCCGGTGGTAAAACCAGCCTCTGTTATGCCTACAAACACCATACAAATACTCAACAAAAGGGGATCCTCCTACAACCAGGCGATGGATGGGTTGGGGAAACCCATCAAACAGGTTCAAGTTGAAGTACATATCAAACCGATCAAGTCAAGTTGAGTTGGCCTGAAATTACTATTTTGTCCTTTTTTGAAGACGTATAGAACCAATAGTTACATATGATCCCAAGAAAGCGCTATTACAATAATAATGTAAATATTTAGATACAAACAATTTCAACATATTTGGTGCAGTTTCAACATATTTGCTGTGTTTCAACATATTTGATGCGTTCCACCCGTTCTCTTTTGAATATTGCTAATCCTAACCCAACGAGCCACGATTAAAAAGTAAAGAGATGTCTATTTAATTGTACTTAAATCAACCATCTCAAAAGGTGGTTGATGATAACGACACAAGGATGGCTTGGGTACAGTAATTGATGCATGTCCTTACCTCCTAAACATAGCCCCAAGGGCCATGTTAAGCAACACTTTTAACTATACTAACCATTTAAGATGAGATAACAGAACCAAATCGACCAATTTACAAGTAGATGTGTCAAAATTGCAACCTCTAGTACACTCCTAGAAGATGAACATTGATAAAGAGAACTTACAGCTCATTTGCAGCATACAACTGAGCTTCATCTTTTGGCATACTGCATATATCAGGAGGAAAAACAGAATTTTAACTCAATGATATAGTAAAACTACCAAGGACGATTAGATGAACCATAATTACCTGTAAAATATATAGAATAAAGTATTTAACTGGAACTTCGACAAATATCCTTGCTGCAAAAATTCCAACAGATATCAGAACAAGTTAGAATTTCCACACAAAAAAATCGACGTAAAAACAAAATACTGGCCGGCCAACTCACACTAAGAACAGGTGCTTGTTTGGCATAGTAACATTGCGGCACGGTGAATTCTGGAGCTCCTTTTGTAGGCTCATCCAACCATGGAGAACCAAATGTCTTATGAAGATTTTCAGCCGAATTTAGATTCAGACCAAGTGTAGTCAAATCAATTCCAAGTGCAAGAGACGTCAAATCAGGATCACTCATTCTTATCACACTCAACAAACCAAGTAGCCCGAATCGATCAGGGGAAGCTTGGGCAGTCTGCATTGACTTCATCCCCTGATCCCTATATGACTGACTGCCACTAAGTACTTGCTGCAGCCGGAACTGAGATTGATTTTGTTGTTGTTGGTATTGCTGAAAAAGTTGGTCATATGAACCACTGCCCGCAACTGTGTTTGGAGAGTTTAAAGGTCTTAAACCTACGCCTGGGGTTCCACCAACCTAAAAAATATCTCAGTCTAAATAATGTTACATTACACCAAAAATCTAAAGAACAAAATTAGTTACTTTATGATCAAGCGAGGATGTCACTTAACAAGAAAAATTAAATCATGCCATCAAGATAACAGAAATATAATGACAACAATTAGGTCAAACTTGTCCTTTGCTTGCCTCATAATTTCTTCTTGCTACGAACATATAAGGTATGCCAACTATTTACGTTTTTACTAGTAGTCTAGCACAGAGACTTTATGCTATTGAAAACTAAATCAAAATATTAGATATTCAAGAATACCAATTATGTTAACGATAATTTGGAACAAGTCCCAACTGGCTCATGACTGTCATCTAGACTCTAGAGGTTGAGGTTTCAGCCCATTTACTCATGAATGGATAGATTCAATTATATGTCATCACTCAAACAGGTCAAATCTAACAAAATACCTACAAATGGAGCAGTTTAAAAAGTAGCCCAAAGTTATATTTTATTTTATTTTTGGTTTAAATTCAGCTAATTAATTATATTATATAGTTTTTGTAATCATATCTAATGCAGTAATTAGGTTCTATAAAAAAAAGCTTCATACAATTGGACAAAAAGGAGTTTAGAACAACCCACCCCTAGGTCTGTCTAATTATAATAACTTAATTAAGACACGCGTTGCAAAGGCAAAACAAGTGAGGATACCTGCGAGTGAAAGGATGAATGTGATCCCTGAAAAATATCTGGACCATGCAAGTGATGCAGATCCTGATTATTTACAGATGAAAAGGAAACCCCGCTGCTACTGATTGATGGAACATGTTGTTGCTGCTGTGGCCGATGCGATGAAAATGTTCCTCCTAAGTTGAATCCAGAAGACCTTCCTATCTGCAAAATAAATTACCAGTTAAGATAGGACCCCAAAAGTGGCATAATCAGATCCTTAAAAGTGGGACTCACAGAGAAGTGTGGCGACTGCATCATTGACACAGTATTGTCGTCCTTTTGCTGCAGATCCATAGCATACTCAGCATTGCCACCTGAACAGTATCTCATAGTCAGTCAATAACATGGTGGTCATACAATACAATTGTGAAGTTAAATTCATTTAGAGACAAAAAAAAGTGCCTCTAAAAGAAGTTGCTACAAATGTTTTACCACCTTTGAATCCTGGTAGGGCAGGGAAATCTTCATTCTGGATGCTAAATTCCTGGTTTTGCTGAACAATGGGACTAATACCAAGACCTTGTTTTCGTAACGAACCTGTAAATTTGGAATAAAAAACAGGAAAACGAGAAATAAAACACAGGATTGAGATAAACAAGGTAAATTGCATTGAATAGCTATATACTTTGCACTAGATCTTGATTGGAGTTACAGACTATGAAAACTCAATTGATCTGTTAGATCTCTGAGATCTTTCTGCGGGCGAGGGGAAAGAGGATTGCCGATAGGGAAGACTTCGCATAATTCTTTTTAGCAGACCAAACTTGTGTCAAAATACACCGATTACCAGAGATGGGTGACTTTTCTGGTAGAAAACAGTGGATCTGGTGGTGCGAGACGGAAATAGATTTAGAGTAATTTGTTTGTGTATTCCAATGTATTACCGATAACATGATACTATATATGGTTATTTTGCATAAAACCTATAAATGATATTCGTAATATTATCCAACTGTTATTAAAATAGTTTTATGACACTTAAATTACAACCAACTGAAAACTTAGTATTATACATTTGGACAACAAGGCAGATGATGACATGGAAAAAGCCAAACAAAACCCGTGCCATCTCACAATGATACCAGGTTCAGGTCATCATTGCTACCATTGGTAACAACATATAAGTATCTTAGTATACATACTAATTCTACGTTACTATAATCCGAAATTAATGCAAAATGTGCTGCTATGTATAGCCCTCTAACATAATAAATACCAAAAATGATGGATGGCAAGTTGAATATGAATTTACCTATTTGTCCCTGGGCCCCACCGGAGGAACTAGGACGACTGCTCAACTGTGGGAAGTCATTAATATCAAACGGAGAGCCATCATTGTAATTCACGTCATTTAACATTCCCATGGAATTTTGAACATGGTTTTGAGAAAGTTGCCCGCCTGAATGATATGAATTACCAAACATAGACATCACTTGTGGGGAAGCTGCACGCCGAAAGAATTACATAAAGGTCAGATATCAAGATTGACATTTAATTCTTAATGAACATGTGAGATACATAACTATTAGACTAGGATGGAGTACCTTGTTGAAGCATACCGCCCATTAATCTATTTGATCCCTGCACACCTAAATTTCCGGACCCACTGTTAGTGTTTAGATTTAATCGAGAAGTAAGGCCTGGGATTGACAATCCTCCTCCAGAACTCATGCTTCTTCCAATGCTACTGCCACCACCAATGTTTCCAGTTGAACCTGCAATCCGAGAGCCAGGATTTCCCAAAATTGGAGACACCCCAACTCCAGAAATGGAATTTCGGTTACTGATTGCTGCAGAGGTAGGAAGAATTCCCGGAATTGAACCACCAACTGCATTTGTACCACTAAACCCAGGGCTTCCAACAACACTCATGCCTCCTCTACTAGTTAGCCCTGAGTGACCAAGTGAATTTCCATGAGCTATCTGTAAAAAAAAGTATAACAAATGTGAATAAGTTTCAAAATTAATAATTTGTAGCATGGTAATCAAGTGTAACATGTAATATAAAGTCGCAAATCAAAACTACACAACTATTCTTCACTTGGTTATGTATCCAGGATCCTCTTTTCGGTCTTCCTTGACATTAAACTACTATTGACCTAAGATTTCCTGAATCTTTGCTAACCATTTATGTATGGACTATCATTCATGTGTTGAGATACTTCCCTAAATCCGTGTTAATCATTTATGTATGGAGTACTATGGGCTATCATTCATGTGAGTTTAAAAGACTTGGTTACAACACATACACTATGAGTTTGATACTAAAATTGGTATGGCTATTTAGTATTTACCATCTACTTCCTCATTAATTTATTTCTTTCAGTTATACAGCAGTATTAATATAGCTTGGGTTTCTTCTGACATATGGATATATCTGCTTTCATTAAACTGAAGCGAAATCACATTCAAAAATAATTCTTGTTAAGGGAGTGGTTGGGGGCCATGCTTAATGAAATAACATGTTTGAACGTTGGAAAGATTTTAGGATGTAAACACATTAACAGATAGCAAAGTACCTGAGAAAGAGCGTTTGAAGTAAATCTTCCTCCAGAAAGGTTTCCACTTTGTTGTTGAAGCCCACTTGAAGGTATATTCACGGCTGCTGAATTTCTTGATCCAAGTGTGCCCGACATATTAGGAACATTGAAACTGCCATGTAAATTATGAAGCCCCTGAAGAGATCCTATAAACACAAGTGCTCATGAAAAGGTGCAACATATTTACAAATGGATGCACCAATTAAATGTGAAAATTGTGACTCGCTTGCATATAATAGGTTCCATATAATTTTATAAACAGAACTACCAATAGTAATCAGTAAAATCCACTAACCACTTTGATGGTATACAGGGGACGGGGCACCAGACTGAGTTGAAAAAGCCGAAAATGGTCGCCCGGTGTTGTCTTGAAGATTTGAAGCTGATCCGTTCAGAGAAGACTGCAGCCAATAGTATCATAACTTGATTGTGATAAAAAAAAATACACAAAAAAGAAAAAAGCAATGGTGGTATACTGGTATCAACAGTTGCCACTTTTACCCGTTGACTTATATAAGCATTAGTTTGGGTTGTTTTCTCTCCCGTACAGGTCAAATAGAAAAAAATTCAACCGCCTAAAATCATTGATTAGAATACTATACTATTAAGAAACGGTTTTAGCAACCATAACTATTGCATTTATTATTCAAAAGAAGACATAAAATATTTGCAGGAACTAAAATAACCAAAGATTTGACATGTGACCCAACCCGCCCATATTGCCACCTCTAGAGGCTATCGTGTAGCATTTAGAGAACACGTTATTTATTAGCCAGCCCAAAAAGGGAAGAATCCACATATTATGGGAACAAGGAATGTAATATTAATAATGCAATACATTAAAACGCTATTATGTGCAAAACAAAAATGAAGGCCACTTACATTGTTAAGTAGCCCTGACATTGCAAGAATTCCAAAATGTCATACAGATAGCTATTCCTTGCCCAAGGAAACTTTCTTAAAATTCCAAATTTTTCACGTTCTCTATGTTTTAATAACCTAAAATCTGAAAAGAACAAATTTGAGTCGCAAGTTAGACACTAAACTGAAAATGTCATCACATCAATACTAACATTAACATATGCATTTGTTCTTTATATAGCGGAATATCCAATATTTCAATTATGAAGAGCATCGGGATAAGGAGTGAAGACAAAATACTCGACGTAACCAATACTACCAAAGTAACCATAACCGCAAATCAAGTTGTTCAAGTGTTTGTACCAAGCAACTAATAACAATAATCACGGTATAAGACACTATACGCAAATGTCTCATCTTCTCCAAATATTGTAAAACACAACATTTATTATGGTGATTGTCTCTAGCCTTATATGCTTGTATGCGTCGTATGCCTACCTAGTTTCTCTATCCCTGTAATTTCAGACATTCACATATCTTTGACCACATTCACCCTCACACATATACTTTAAGGAGGTCTTCCTCAAAGCAGTCTCCCTGCCTTCAGCTTTCCCTGGGATAGAATATAATCTATCCACATTATACCTCCCCCATACCCCACTCTTGAGGGATTGGGTTTGTTGTTTTTGTTGTTGACAAAACACACGCCTTTTATGTAAGTCAAAACACTCGCTTATAACTCTTCTGTCCCATAACATGTCTGAATTTCATCTTAGACAACATTTAAAACACTCACAAAGTGACGATCATTATTCATACATCTACCATAACAGCCCTGATTTAAAAGTGTTTGTTTAGGGGGTGTTTGGTTTGGCTTATATAATGTAAACCCATTTTGGCTTATATAACATAAGCCCCAATTTTGTGGCTTATTTTGAGGTTTATGGGCTTATATAAGTTTATTATATCACGATAAACTTATATAAGCCCCTAAGTCTCAAAATAAGCCACAAAATTGGGGCTTACGTTATATAAGCCCAAAATAAACCATATTTCAGCTTATATTTCATAAACCTTAATTTTTTAAGCTTATTGGTGACTTATGGGCTTATATAAGTTTATTATATCATAACAAACTTAAATAAGCTCATAAGTCTCCAAATAAGCCACAAAATTGAGGCTTATGTTATATAAGCCGAAGTTGGCTTACGTTATATAAGCTAAAACAAACAGCCCCTTAATCTTTTAGATGATTTCGGCTTATATTTCATAAACTCATTTTTCGATTTATAAACTTATTTTTCGTCTTTTAAATCCTAATAACCCCCTTAGTTTGTCACGTAATCAATTAAACTCCTCAACTGCTCATGAACTAATTATTCCAATATTCATATTCTAATAGAGCGCTATGGCTATACGGACTGAAACCTATACCTACTAGGCTACTCCGTATTAGATTATGCACTATTAGAAAAACAATATCTGAACTACAATTAGATCAAATATATCACTAGATAACTGTACAAACTTGTTGTGCTTCAATCGTAGCTTAAGTTAACCGATTCAAAAATAGTTTAACTACTTACACACTATCTTAATCTAAACCTAAATCAGAACCGTAGGGTGAAAACTTTGATAAAATTGAGAAACTGCACTACAAATAGGTTCGGTAGGGGGCACGCGTCCACTGCCTATATAGAAAAAATATTTGAAACAAAACGAAGGATATCGAATAGAAAAAAACACGTGAATTTTATAAAACTTAACTTGATTGAGTTAAAAAAAAAAGTGTAAATAAAAAGAGGCGTAGTGAATATCGAATAGTAATTGGAGATGAGTTAACAGAAAACAGTAAGAAAAAATAATTAGGTCAGTGATGAGTTAAAACCCTAGGTTGTATGAAAACTGTAAAACGGAATGAAATTAAATAATAATAATAGTACCTGACAAGTGATGATAAGTAAAGAGGGGAATACTTTGATTTATAAAGTGTGTCTCGGTGTGTTTTTGTGTGTGTGATAAGGAGGGAGAGGGATCCAAGACGAAGAAGAAACACGGCTACAACAGTATAATAATTAATGGCTTTTATATGTGAAAAAAATTATAATGTTAAAAAATAAATATATTTCGTGACTTGTTGTCAAAAAAAAAAATTGATCCGAACTTGAATTTGAATTAGTTTATTCGGATCGGATTACTCGAGTTTAAAAATTTATTCGAGTTAATTTAGGTTGATTCGAATTAACCTGAATTCTAAATAGGTCGAGTTCGTGTTTATATTTTTTAACTTTAATCCGAATTGACCCGATCTGATTTAACCCGAACCCGATCAACCCGACTCGATTAACACGTGTCAATATACTTAAATAAGCCGTTATTAGACTTTTTTACCTATACTCGGGTTGACCCGAACCCGAGTGACCTGAGTTTTAATTAAGCTCGAGTTCGGGTATGAATTTTTTAGCCTCAACCCGACCCGAACCCGACCGGGTCAACTCGAATCACACCCCTATTCGTCACTATGATTTACACAAAATAACAAGTTTCGTCTCTAAATGAAAGTATGTACAGTGCTCGTCCCTATAACTATAAGTTGTAACTTCGACGGTCCTTATTCTGAAAAATAGGAACTATGTGTGTAATTAATTTTCTTGAAACTTGTTACACTGATTCTCCTTAAAATAAGGACCGTCGGAGTTACAACTTACAAAATTAGGGACTAATAGTGTATATAATTTCAACAAGGAATGAAACTTGTAATTTCATGTAAACCATAAAGACGAAACATATAATTTATTCGTTAAAAAAATCTATATATATAGTTAATTATAAAGTTGTTAACAAGAGTTACGAATTTTATTGTTTTAAAGATGTCAACATCTTGGTTTTTAATAAAAGTGTTTAAAATTAAGATGTAAAATAATATAAAATAGAGTAAAGTGCAAAAATTATCCCTGTGGTTTGTAAAAAGTTTGAATTACATCCCTCGTTAATACTTCGCGCAATATACATCATTATGGTTGTAAAATAGTACACCATACATCCCTGAGGACGGATGGTGCAAATATTTTTTCGTTAAAGGTTAAAAGTGTTTGTTATCTTAGGGGTGTTTTAGTCTTTTTACAACCTAGGGATGATTTTTGCACCTAACTTTTCAAAAAAAAAAAAATTCCAAAAAAATATTTCAAAAAAATTCCAAATTTTTTAAAAAAAGTTTCGAAAAAAAAACTTTCGAAAAAAAACTTTTTTTTCAAAAAAATTCAAATTTTTTTTCAAAAAAATTTCAAATTTTTTTCAAAAAAATTCAAATTTTTTTTTTAATCTTCGAAAAAAAAAAACTTTTTTTCAAAAAAAAATTTCAAATTTTTTTAAAAAACTTTTTTTTCAAAAAAATTCAAATTTTTTTTTAATCTTCGAAAAAAAAAAACATTCAAAAGTTTTTTTTATAAAAGTTATTTTTTAAAATGTTTTTCGAAAAAAAAACTTTTTTTAAAAAAAGCTTTTTTTAAAAAACTTTTTTTAAAAAAAACTTTTGAAAAAAAAACTTTTTTCGAAAATTTAAAAAAAATTTTGAAACTTTTTGAAAAAAAAAATTTCAAATTTTTTTTGAAACTTATTTTAAAAAAGAAAACATTTAAAAAATAAAACATTTTTCGAAACATTAAAAAAACATTTTTCAAAACTTTTTTAAAATATATTTTCGAAACTTAAAAAAAACCATTAAAAAAAAACATTTTTCGAAAAAAGAAAACATTTTTCGAAACTTTTTTAAAAAAAATTTGAAATTTTTTTTGGAAATTTTTTTTTTTGAAAAGTTTGGTGCAAAAATCATCCCTAGGTTGTAAAAGGACTAAAATACCCCTAAGATAACAAACACTTTTAACCCTTAACGGAAAAATATTTGCACCATCCGTCCTCAGGGATGTATGGTGTACTATTTTACAACCACAATGATGTATGTTGCGCGAAGTATTAACGAGGGATGTAATTCAAACTTTTGACAAACCACAGGGATGATTTTTGCACTTTACTCTATAAAATAACATATTTAAATAAATTAATATGATTGGATGGTATATCAGTAATTTAAAAATTTAACAGCTCTTAACAATCTAAAAAACTTTATGAATTAGCTTTTTTATTTAAAAGAGCTGCTTGTTTAAAATAAACAGCTAACAGCTCCAAAAAGTTGTTTGTTGTGCTAAGCAGAGCTACTTATTTTAAAAGATATTATTTTTAGAAAAAAAAACTAACAGCTCCTAAAAAGTTTTGAAAAAGCTTTTGCTAAACATGCCCTAAAAATTATTATAAATTAATTTATTTTTTAATTTTTGTCAAGTTAACTCAAAAATATTTCTTTTGACAAAAGTTAAAAATATTACCATATTGGTATGTTATTAGAAATTCAACAAATATATACGCACATGAGTATAATATCAAAACGAAAACACAAGTTATTTTCTATTTCTAATTTGACACTTAAAATCAAGCAATATGATCGCCGTAAATTATTAATATGAATACAAAAATAAAAAATCAAGACACGTTCCATGAGATGACAATAAATAAAGTGGAATTTACATATGACAACGACACAGTTTTTTTTCAAGTTCGCTGTGTGCGACTAAACACACATAATGTCTAGTACACGAGAACTAAAATTCTGGTTAAACAGAGTCAAATCGTTTATGCAAAAATAATTTATACAAAATATTGATCGATATAAACAAACTCGTGCGTGCCTTTTTATGTATCAAAAAATCAATATAATAATTTTATAGAATAATATTAAATATTTCAAATGAACTTATAAATTGTGTATTTAACTTCAAAATAAAATTATTCAAATATTACTACCTATTATACTATCAAGTCAAACTGTGTGCGTGCACGATTGATGCGCAAAAGATATGAAATTCAAACAATAAAATTCGAGTTTATATTAATTTATAAGGAACAAAGTAAAAACAACATAATCAAATATACAAATGTTAGATGTTTTAAAAAATATATAATATACATAAAATATAATAATAAAATTATTACTTAATTCATACTATATTTTTAAGTATCGTTCGTGTATGGGCATTAAAACTAGTTGAGTAAGGCGAAGATGAGTTTCGTTACCAAACCACTATAAACTCTTGGTATTGTGATTTCCTTGTTTCATCCGTTTTCTCTCTACTCTTTACTTTTAGTCATTTGCTAATTGTTTGCATCATATTTCTCTAATGTGTTCATATTGTCTTAAGATTTCACATAAACAAGAACGATAAGTTTTCAAAAGAATTTTAAAACGTTGATTAACCGGTAAACTATTCACCATTTTCACACATCTCATTTCATGAGTAAACAAAGTAACAACCCCGAGTCCTTCCTTATATTACACTACAACAGTTAAGCACATTGCCTGAATGTTGTAACACTTTTTAGAGGAAAGCTTCGGCAACTCACATCAGCATCAAAAGGAAGCGGAAGTGGAGAGACTCAAGCTAGCATAAGCAGAAAAGTTTGAAAACAAACGTTTGCATAAAAGGAACCGGGAATTGGAAATGCAAGAAAAAATGTTTGCATTACAACAAAATAAAGGGAGAAAGATGTGTACTACAACGAATTGCATAACCATTTAACCGAAAGAAAACCATCGACGACGTTTCTCGTGAAGAAAAAACATCAACGAGCGTTGCAATTTAGATTATTAGTTTAAGTTTTCATTTTCATTGATTATTTTTAGTTTTATTATAATTATTGTAATGTTTTAATTTAAATGATGAAATTTTAATTTTAAAAAAAAGTTTTCGGTCATTTGTCCGGTTGCATTACGGGTATTTGGTATGTGTTTGGTCTAAAA
The DNA here is from genome assembly GCA_025667525.1 of Glebionis coronaria. Lineage (NCBI taxonomy): Eukaryota > Viridiplantae > Streptophyta > Magnoliopsida > Asterales > Asteraceae > Glebionis > Glebionis coronaria. The sequence continues at coordinate 188,238 of JANFOE010001528.1, read as the reverse complement.
AAAGAAAATTGTGTTGAACACGTTGATGTGACATTTTAGCTTGGTCACTTTAATTGGTCTCATTACTACTAGTCTTAGGGGCTGTTTGATAGCCTTTGAATTGAACAATTCAGAGATATTCATATAAACCGGTCACAGAATGTCTTGTTTAGTAAAAAAAAGAATTGACACGGAACTAATTTGGAAGGTACTGAGTGGTTCATGGGCTCGAGGATGCAAAATGATACAACACCTCATCTTTTCATATTTTGTCATTTTCTGTTTTTCAATGTACGACTTTTTTTCACATATAAAAACTTGTACTCCGTCTTATGCATGCATCATGCAATATATATATATAAATAATATGCGGTTATAATTTTTTCTTATCCTTCTTATTTTAAGGTTTCTTCTCATTTGATCCTAACTCTATATATATATATATATATATATATATATATATATATATATATATATATATATATATATATATATATATATATATATATATATATATATATATATTAAATAAATATTTTAGTTTTATAAGCTTAAACGCTATATATTTTGAAATTGATTCAATGTCAACGTAATTTTTTCGTATAATATAAGTAGATTGTATTAATATGGGACAATTATTAATTAGTAAAAGCTTATTTTAACAAGTGTGTATATGGAATAGAATGGTAATTTAAATCATTCAGGATAAATTGGTAATTTAAATCATTCAGAACGTTGTTGATCCAGAACAATTCTCAAACGTTCTTTATCATTCATAATCGAGTTCATTCAGATGTATAAATCATTCTGCAACTTTGATTCATTCTAAGCTTAACCGTATTATTTTATCTAACAGCCCTTTAGCTAGTTTAATCATGCATTTTTTTAATTGTGTAATTTTGGTTAATGAACTATTTTAAAAATTAGGGAGTATAATTTTATCATATAAACTCACTAAAAAAGCAATGGATTGTAAAAGACAATTGCAAAAACGTATTTGAATACACAAATTTAAGTAACATCTGTGAGTTTTAGAGAAAGAATTATCTGATAAGTACTCATAGGGATCATTAAAGATTCATGAAAGGGAAATGAGTAGGCCAATCAAGAACAATGAAATAGATTGTAGAATCATCAATTTGATTATCATTGAAGCTTGTTACAACGATTACAATGTAATGATCATAGAAAGAAGTTTATAAGTGAATTATAGACTAAAGAAAAATGAACTACAAAGTCGGTATTTAAACTGATTTAAGGCGAAAAAATTAGTTAGGAAGAAAGTTGTTGTGAAGTCACGTGAGGTCGTCGTGCACCTCACGTGACCACTGTTTTAACTAGCAACTTGCTCCTCACATGCTAACGACCATATGCACATATCACTTCTAGTCGTTTGAGCACCGTACGCATGCTGAAATCCGGGCTCTGGCGGTGATATAGCCTCGTAACGTATGATGAAATGGCTTTGGAGAATTTTTGGAGGCAGGTGACATAGCCTCATAACGTATGATGAAATGGCTTTGAAGAATATTTGGAGGCATGAGCCCGATGGCCGATTTGGAGTCTAGTATGAATATTTTATGGATCTCCCTTTATTCATATCTAATTTCAAAATCCTTAGCCCAACAAACATTCGCTTGAGCCTTTTAAACCATTCATTTGTCTAACCTACAGAAATTATGAATGACCTGTTGGTTAAAGTTGAAAAATCATATACTGACATGCAGGCTGATCCTAAAGCCCTGATAATATCGATCACCCATTTTTCGAATTAAAGAGAGTATTGATAGGTTGTGCTGCTGGAAGAATACTATCACGTCAGGGGTAGAGAGAAGCCTAGCATCCTACTTGAAGGTATTCATGACCATCGGAGAACACTAAAATGGGTTCCAAAAGATCCAAGAGCTAATTCTAGAAAGAATAAGGGTCCGTTTGGTTTGCAAGTGGGGTTAAGATTAAAATCTATAAAGTTGGTTTTTGTTTGAATTTGGGTTTAACATATAAAAAGTAGAAAATTATACATCCGAAATAAAAATAATTATTTATTTAATAATTAAATATATTACTCTAAAACACAGAAAGTCAAAAATGAGTTTGCACATAGAATATGGATATGACACGTAGTATTTGTCACTTTGTCGGGATGAAATTTTGTCTTTTTTTTTAAAGGAGGCTAAAAGGAGTCTAGTAAGGTAACTTTGCTAAAAACCTATAATGGGTTTTGAGTGAGGCCACACCAGCCTAAACTCTCAACCAAACATTAAAGAAAAGTATAAACCCAAGTTTATGGGCTGACCCCCCAATACCAAACAGGCCCTAAAGGATATCTGAAAGAATTTGGCATCGATACAGAACAAAAATGGAAACATAAGTTGAAATCCATTCATTTAAAAGACTCAAGAAACAATATTCTACAGCCCTATCATCCATCATCCATAATCTGATCCCAGCCAAGGGGACAACTTTAAATAATACACATAATAATATAATCTTATACTGTATAATTTTCTACATCAACAATTTAACATAAACTATTGACATGACAGTAAAACTGCCTCAACATTAAACAGCTGAAAAACAATTATACTTGCAAAAAAAATATATGCACCCCCAGGGATGTTCGTAGTGTCTGAACCAGACCAGACGGAATAATCTGAACAAAATAATGATAAATAACAAACCTGGAAGCAAGACTGTCATGAACTAGCCGATATCAGTCTAATGAAATCCCATATAAGAGCACATAAACTGAATAAAACTTGTTAGGTTTAAAAAATTGCAAAACTTAAATGCTTTTTTGGGATTGGGAAGACCATTTAAATAAACATCATAACTGGAGACAGTAACTAAGTTGGATAAACCACATCACCAAAGACCATTTACAAATATTTCCAAAACTGACCAAATTGTAAAAACAAGTGTCATTAAAGAATGCCTCATGTTCTTTAATATCGTTTAAAAAACGATGCTAAAATGGTACACTATGACCAAGTAAAAACTGATATTACAAAGGATTAGACATGTAACTAACCCTAAACCTGAAACCTGACCTACTATAACCAATGAGCTACCAAAGACTTTACATGTAAAATTTTCAATGTTGAGGTAGAGTTGGTCTCTTTTCCAACATCTCATAGTGGATCACGAAATTATCCTGCCAACAGACAGAAAAACTACTCGATTAATAAAAATGACAAGGAAAGATAAATGTACATATGTGGAAAAAATTTGTTTCAACCTTGCGTATTGTTTCCCATGTGTTTGGGTCGAAACAAATATAAGATCCTCTCTCATATGCATTTGTCTTCACAAGAGGCTCCATGTTTCCTGCCCGCATAAACCACAGGCGATTCTCCCGGTGGTAAAACCAGCCTCTGTTATGCCTACAAACACCATACAAATACTCTCAACAAAAGTGCATCCTCCTATACGACGGTCTAAAGGTGAAAAAATGGGTGAAACCGTGAATCGTGTTCCAATTGAAACAAATCATATTGGGTAGTTGTTACACATGTAAAAGCAAAGAGAAAAGTTGTTACATCTTTTTTAGTTTTTAAAAATATAAAGCACCAAAAGGTTAATTATATTAAAAAACAACTCATACAAGTTACCATAATAGCCTAAATCTTTGAATATAAACGTTTGAAGAGACTGTATGCACTAAAATAAACTTGGGCACTTTCAACATGTTTGGTACGTTCCACCCATTCCCTTTTATTGGAGTTTGCTAATCCTAGCCTTTAAGAAGAAAAACCCTGTATTTACTTTATCCATTCAAGATAAGATAGAACCCATTTTTAAGTAAATGGGTCAAATTACAACCTCTATTACAGTCTCGTAGAAGATGAACGTAATAAAAGAGAACTTACAGCTCATTTGCAGCATACAGCTGGGCTTCATCTTTTGGCATGCTGCATATATATTAAAAAAAAATTAACTCGGTGATAAAGTAAAACTACCAAAAGAGAAGATTAGATATACTAAAAGTACCTGTAAAATATATAGAATAAAGTATTTAATTGGAACTTCGAGAAATATCCTTGCTGCAAAATATCAGCAAGAAATTAAATTAGAATTTTCACCAGATGTATAAAGTGAAAAAAATATATATATATATGGCCAGCCAACGCACATTAAGAACAGGTGCCTGTTTGGCATAGTAACATTGTGGGACAGTAAATTCGGGAGCTCCTTTTGTAGGCTCATTGATAAGGTTGGAACCAAATTCAATTGATAAACCAGAAACAAATAGATTAATGATAGCAAAGTTTGACAAAGAAATATAGAAAAGATACCTCCTGTTATTAGAGAAAACAAGAACAAACTCCCAAAGATCGACTCACCAAAAACATGCCAGACTTATGACCCTAAAACCCTATATATAGTTAACAATGACTTGGAGAACAAGCCTTATTCTAAATAAAGAAACTAGTGAAACAGGAAATACTAATATACTTAATTAACCCCTTCCAGCTTGAGTAATTGCAATCCCACCCTTGTAGTTATTCCTGCTGCGCCTTTGATAAACTTCTTTAAATCGGGTCTTACCAATACTCCCCTCCCAAACAGCCACCTTGTCCTCAAGGTGAAACTCGGGAAATTGGTTCTTAATTGTCACAAATGGCTCCCAAGTAGATTCAAAACCAGGCAAATCCTTCCACTTGATTAAGACTTCTCTTTCAGCTTCATACACACCTCCACGAAGTCCCTCTACCCGTTCAGGTTTTAGAATAATTTCCATATCTTCAGTTAGAGTAGCAGGCAACTTTAAACCATCATTATTCCCCGTTGCTTTCTTTAACAAAGACACATGAAAAACTGGATGAATAGAAGTTGTTTCAGGTAACTCAAGCTTATAAGCAACCTTTCCAATTCGAGCAATAACCTTGAACGGCCCATAATATCTTGGTGCCAATTTTTCATTACGCCTTCGGGCCAATGATTGTTGTCTATAAGGACGAAGTTTGAGATAAACCCACTCACTTTCATCAAACTCTACATCCCTACGGTGCTCGTCAGCATGTCGTTTCATTCGTGCTTGTGCAGTATTTAACTGCTCTTGTAGTTCTTCCAACACTCTATCCCTTTCCTCCAAATATCGATCTACCTCAAACACCGGAGATGAAGCTTTTCCATAATGAACCAGGTGCGGAGGATCTCGCCCATATAAGATTTTAAAAGGGGTCATCTTTGTCGAGGTGTGGTAAGATGTGTTATACCAATATTCACCCCATGAAATCCAACGTGACCATTGCTTAGGAGTATCTGATGCAAAGCAACGCAGATAAGTCTCGATGCATCTATTAACCACCTCCGTTTGCCCGTCGGTTTGCGGGTGATAGGCGGTACTATACTTGAGTTGAGTTCCTTGTAACTTGAAGAGCTCTTTCCAGAAATTACTTAGAAAAATTTTATCACGATCCGACACGATGGATTCAGGAATTCCGTGAAGTCGGATAATCTCTCGCAAAAAAGCTGCTGCTACAGTGATCGCGGTGTAAGGATGTCGCATTGGTATGAAATGAGCATACTTGCTCAACCGATCAACAACCACCATAATCACTGTATAACCATCTGATTTTGGTAACCCGTCAATAAAATCCATGGAAACTTCTGCCCAGATCTTTGTAGGTAACTCTAAAGGTTGCAGCAACCCTCCGGGCGCCATAGTAGAGTACTTTTGACGTTGACAAACCTCACAATCTGCAACTAATTTCTCGATATCTTTTTTCATACCTATCCAATACAACTCCGCTGCCATCCTCTTAAAAGTCTTAAGTACCCCAGAATGCCCACCAACTACACTACTATGGAATACTTTAAACAACTCTGGAATCCAAGGGGAGGATCGAGGCAAAACAAGACGACCTTGGTAGAGTAATCGACGTCCATCGAGTTGATAATCATCCGAATTTTTTTCTCCCTTTATCAACTTCTGACGTATAGTCTGTAAATCAAAATCGTTCTCAATTTCTTCACTTAACTTCTCCCAATCTAATACCCATGGAACCGACAAAGATTCAAGTTGCGTTGACTCCACCCGACGAGACAATGCATCTGCCGCATGATTTTCTTTCCCCGGAAAATATTGAATTTCAAAATCGTAACCCAACAACTTAGAGACCCAACGTTCATGCTCACCTGGCACGATTCGTTGCTCCAACAAATACTTAAGACTCTTTTGGTCGGTACGCACAACGAACTTTCTTCCCATCAAATAAGGACGCCACTTTTTAACAGCTAACACTATAGCCATTAGTTCCCGCTCATAAACCGATTTAAGTCTAGCTCTAACCCCAAGTACCTGACTATAAAACGCTATTGGCCTCTTATCTTGCATTAAAACAGCTCCAACACCATACCCGGAAGCATCCGCTTCGATAACAAAGAGTCGATTGAAATCTGGCAATGCAAGCATTGGTAACTCTGCCATTGCCTTCTTCAAAGCTTCAAAGGCAGTAGTAGCATCCTCTCCCCATTTAAAACTATCCTTTTTCAATTGATCGGTTAAAGGAGCAGCAATAGACCCATAACCTTTCACGAACTTTCGATAATAACCCGTAAGACCTAGAAAACCACGTAGTTCTTTCAAAGTTCTCGGACTAGGCCACTCAGTCATCGCTGAAATCTTGGATGGATCAGCCGATACCCCCTCTTTCGTAATTAAATGGCCCAAGTATTCTATTTGATTTTTAGCAAAAGAACATTTTTTTGGATTGGCATATAACCTATGGTGACGTAATTTCTCTAACACAGCAGTCAAATGTGCATGATGGTCTTCAAGTGTTCGACTATAAACGAGAATATCATCAAAAAAAACTAAAACAAATCGACGTAAGAAGGGTTTAAAAACCTTGTTCATAAGAGATTGAAAAGTGGCTGGCGCGTTTGTGAGTCCAAATGGCATCACAAGGAACTCATAATGACCCTCATGAGTTCGAAAAGCGGTCTTAGGTATGTCACCTTTCTTCATTCGAATCTGATGATAGCCCGATTTTAAATCTATCTTAGAAAATATCCCTGCTCCTTGCAATTCGTCCAACAATTCATCAATAACTGGTATAGGAAATTTGTCAAGGACAGTTGCCTTATTCAAAGCTCTATAGTCCACACAAAATCGCCAACTTCCGTCTTTCTTTTTAACAAGTAAAACGGGACTAGAAAAAGGACTCACACTTGGCTGAATGATTCCAGCTTCCATCATCTCACGTACTAACTTTTCAATTTCATCCTTTTGAACTTGCGGGTAACGATAAGGACGAACACTAACAGGCGCCACCCCATCTTGTAAAACTATCGCATGCTCGTGCTCCCTGTTGGGAGGTAAGGTATTTGGCATCTTGAAAACGTCTCCATAGTCATTTAACAATCCTTCCACCGCCGCCTCTGGTAAATTCAGAACCCCTGGTGTCTCATTGGTTGCCAAATTACGTAACCCTACCCAAAAACCTTCCCCATCCATTTGCAAAGATCTTGCGGCTGCTTTATATGACACCTCAGAACGACATAATCCATGATCTCCTACTAATGTGATTTTTCCCTGGTCTCCCATAAAAGTCATGGTTAGTAACTTCCAATTCACCTTTACATCACCCAAAGTTTGTAACCACTTGATTCCCAAGATTACATCAGTACTCCCCAATTCCAATGGCAAAAAATCATCTATTAATTGCATTTCTGGAAGTGAAACAATCACTCCTTTACATATGCCTTTGCTGTGAGCAACCTGCCCATTTCCAAGGGTCACACTAAACTGGCTCGACCCTATAACCGCAATTCCCAATTGTTTTACGACCCGTGTGGACAAAAAATTATGAGTTGCCCCACTATCAATGAGTATCACCACAGCCACATCACCTATGAAACCACGAAGTTTCATAGTATGATTAGATGTGAAACCCACAACAGAACTTAAAGATACCTCGACAACGTCTAAGTGTGCATGACCATCATCTTCAAATTCCCCTTCTTCGTCCATGTTATCCTCATCATATTCATTAACCAGCAACACTTGAAGAGTATTGCTAGGACATCGATGACCAGGTCCAAACTTTTGGTCACAACGAAAACACAATCCTTTCGCTCGCTTTTCTTGCAACTCGGAATCAGTTAACCTTTTAAACTGATTTCTTCCACGACTATTATTACTCGAGCTCTCAGACCCCAATGATGAACTAATAGTGCGTGACGAAGTGTTCCCTACATTCTTCATACCACTTTGCCCCGAATTATACGATGATTTTCCCCCTAACCATGAACCTGTATTGCTTCTTCCTGTTACCTGATTGTCCTCTATCATTTGTGCAATCCGCATGGCCTCTCTTAACCCGTTTGGCTGTAGAATGCGAAGTCCCGCTCGTATCTCGGGTTTCAAACCCTTAATGAAAGTACTATATAGCACTTTTTCAGATACCCCCGTCAATTGTCCAGCTAGTTTTTCAAATAAACTTCTGTATTCCCTCATAGTCCCTGTTTGCATAATTGATAAAAGTTGCTGATATAAATCACCTTCTTTTGTAAACTGGAACCGATCCAGCAATTCTTCCTTTAGGTGATCCCAAGATTCAAATGGTTCCTGTTGTTCATACCATCGATACCACGCTAAACCTTCTCCTTCTAAACATAATGCAGCTGCCCGAAGTCGTTCCCGACGAGTGATACCTTGAATCTCAAAATATCGCTCCACCCTGTAAATCCATCCCTGAGCATCATCACCCTCAAAGATCGGCATCTTGAGCTTCCTCATTCGGTAATCAGAGCCATTGATTCTGCCCCCTCCACTACCATTACCAGGTTGGAAGAATGTATCGTCCGTTCCATTGTGCTTACCCCTGTCATCTGATTGAGTGCGACCAGAGAATTTTCTGGTCACATAAGGGAGCCCGAGATCATCAAACTGCTGTTCTGGTTTGTTCACCCCCTTCGTCTGGTCGGCAAATAATTCGGATGAACTTTCATGATGATGAATTCCTGAAGTATTCTTGATCACTGAATTTGTCCCCTTTGCACTTTCAGTTGACTTTAGAATTGCCTCTAGAATTATTTTTTCCATTCTCTGTTCCATTGCTGCAAATTGTTCTTGTGATTCTAACCTAGCAGCAACAAACTTTTCATCAATATTCTTCCTATCCTCAGCCATTTGTTCTTTAATCTGAGTAATATCTCCTTCAATGGTCTCAACCCTTTTGATGGTGGCGGCCATTATGATCACTTTTTTTTTTTTTTTTTTTTTTTTTTTTTTTTTTCTTCACAGAACCCTAAAATCGATTGCTCTGATACCAATTGATAAGGTTGGAACCAAATTCAATTGATAAACCAGAAACAAATAGATTAATGATAGCAAAGTTTGACAAAGAAATATAGAAAAGATACCTCCTGTTATTAGAGAAAACAAGAACAAACTCCCAAAGATCGACTCACCAAAAACATGCCAGACTTATGACCCTAAAACCCTATATATAGTTAACAATGACTTGGAGAACAAGCCTTATTCTAAATAAAGAAACTAGTGAAACAGGAAATACTAATATACTTAATTAACCCCTTCCAGCTTGAGTAATTGCAATCCCACCCTTGTAGTTATTCCTGCTGCGCCTTTGATAAACTTCTTTAAATCGGGTCTTACCACTCATCCAACCATGGAGAACCAAATGTCTTGTGAAGATTTTCAGCCGAATTTAGATTCAGACCAAGTGTTGTCAAATCAATTCCAAGTGCAAGAGATGTTAGATCCGGATCACTCATTCTTATTACACTCAATAAACCGAGTAAACCGAATCGATCTGGGGCAGCTTGGGCAGCCTGCATTGATTTCATCCCCTGATCCCTATATGACTGACTGAATAATTGCTGCAGCCGGAACTGAGAATGATTTTGTTGCTGTTGATATTGCTGAACAAGTTGGTCATAGGAACCACTACCCGAGACTGTATTTGGCGAGTTCAAAGGTCTTAAACCTGCGCCTGGGGTTCCACCGCCCTAAGGATATATTAAAAGTCAAAATTATGTTTCGCTGCAACCAACTATCTAAAAAACAAACTTGGGCTCTGCTAGCTTCATAGTTTTTTCATGCTAATTAAAGGGGTGTTTGGGATTGCTTATTAAAAATAGATTATGCGTTTTGAAAGTGAATCATCAGATAATCATCTACAAAAGGCAGCTTTGAAATGTGGTGTTTGGGTTTGATTATATTGTTTGATATCGCAATAATCAGATAATTAATAATTTAAGTTTTTGGCAAATCAGATTATTTTTTGATCTCATAGATAAAATGACTAAAACAAACATTGATATATATAATCATGAAATTTTAAAGAACCAAAATACAAATAATTGTAACTAAGCTATTTTTGTGACATCTACATAAACCATACTACTTTTCTATATATTGTACTAAAAACAATAACATATAAATTAATTCTACACTTTGAAACCACATTTTTTAAGAAAAACATCATATTATCTCGTTCTAAATCTACAGTCGGCAAACCGTGGATAATCACTTTTCTTTTATTTCTATCCAAACACTCCTTGTCGGATTATTGCGTTTCTGAAATGTGATAAGCTGATAATCACCTTACAAACGCAAATCCAAACACCCCCTAAGTACCTTTTTTATTGAGAGTCTAGTACACACTACACCGAGACTTTATGCTACTAAAAACTCTATCAAAGTATTGATAATTAACTATAATCACGCTTTATGACAAATTGGGACAACTGGCTCACGATTTTCATCTAAAATTAGCTCTAGAGGTTGAAGTTTCCACAAATTTACATACATATGGGTTAATTTTATTATATTTTATCTCAAACATGTAAAATCAAGAAATTTAGCTACAAATGGAGCAGGTGGAAAGTCACCCACAGTTTATATAAGATGTATAGAACCTCCAAAATCATTTTATTCAAAATACTTAGGTTACTTATGTAATTATATACTACGTACTTTTTGTAATTATATCTAATGCATTAGTTAAGTTACCTATAAAAATAACTTACATAGTTGAACAAAAAGGAGTCTGGGTCAACCCAACATGACCCGATCCATGTTCATAGTTACTTACCATTGTGACCCAATCCCTTTTGAGTTTCGACTTTCTACCCATTATCCAGCCCATCCAATTTCATTCCTAGGACAGTCCAATCATAATAACTTAACCTAGAAACAAGTTGCAGACGCAAAACAAGTGATGATACCTGCGAGTGAAAGGATGAATGTGATCCTTGAAACATATCTGAACCATGCGGGTGGAGCAGATCTTGATTATTTAAAGATGAAAAGGAAACACCGCCGCTACTGATTGATGGAACATGTTGCTGCTGCTGTGGCCGATGTGATGAAAATGCTCCACCTAAGTTAAATCCAGAAGACCTTCCTATCTGCAAAATGAGCCATCAAAATTAAGATGGGACCTCAAAAGTGGCACACTCAGATTCTTACAAGTTGGACTCACAGAGAAATGTGGAGACTGCATCATTGACATATTGTTCTCATGAAGTTGATCCTTCTGGTGCGGATCTATAGCATACTCGGCATTGCCACCTGAACAGTATCTTTAAGTCAGTCAATAATAAATCATACAATAAAATTGTCAAATCAATTTTAAGACAAAGTGCCTGTAAAACAATGCTATCAAAAAAACGTGTCACCACCTTTAAATCCGGGTAGGGCGGGAAAATCTTCATTCTGGATGCTAAATTCTTGATTTTGCTGGACAATGGGACTAACACCAAGACCTTGCTTACGCAATGAACCTGAAATTAAGATATAAACAAGAAAATGAGAAGTAAAACACTTGATTGAATTAAACCATGACATAGTACTTTTCTATAATAAAAATTAGTGCAAAATGTGCTGCTATATAAAGCACTTAAGCCTAATAAATACCAAAAATTTAGATCGATGACAATTTGAATCTGAATTTACCAATTTGCCCCTGGGCTCCACCAGAGGAGCTAGGACGACTACTCAACTGTGGGAAGTCATTAATATCAAATGGGGAGCCATCATTGTTGTTCAAGTCATTTAACATTCCCATGGAGTTTTGAACATGGTTTTGGGAGAGTTGTCCACCTGAGTGATATGAATTACCAAACATAGACATCACTTGTGGGGAAGCTGCATGGAAAAATAAATTATTACATATGAATTATCAAGATGGACATTTAATTCCTAACGAACATGTCAGATAAATAACTATTAAACTAGGATAGAGTACCTTGTTGAAGCATACCACCCATTAATCTATTTGATCCCTGCACGCCTAAATTTCCAGACCCGCTATTAGCATTTAGATTTAATCGAGAAGTAAGGCCTGGGATTGATAATCCTCCTCCAGAGCTCATGCTTCTTCCGATGCTACTGCCACCACCAATGTTTCCAGCGGAACCTGTAATCCGAGAGCCAGGATTTCCTAAAAGTGGAGACACCCCAACTCCAGAAATGGAATTCCGGTTACTGATTGATGCAGAGGTAGGAAGAATTCCTGGAACTGAACCACCAACTGCATTTGTACCACTACTAAATCCAGGGCTTCCAACAACACTCATGCCTCCTCTATTAGTTAGCCCTGAATGACCATGTGAATTGCCATGAGCTATCTGAAAAATTAATAATCATTTGTGAGAGTGATTTTCATATTAGGACACTGTAGCATGGTAATCAAGGCGTGTAGCATGGTAATCAAGGCGTGTAGCATGGTAATCAAGGCGTGTAGCATGGTAATCAAGGCGTGTAGCATGGTAATCAAGGCGTGCAGCATGGAAGATTATTAAAAGTGACAGATCAAAAATACATAATTATTCTTCACTCGGTTACTTATCCCGGATTCTCTTTTTGGTTTTCCTTGACACTAAAATATTATTAACCTGAGAAACTTTCCTTATTGCGTGCTGACCATTTATTCATGAAATGTCACTCATGTGTTGGTGCCTTAGTGGTGGGTCAATTGTGAAATGGCAACCTCTTGTTTGATAACATTAATTTTATTTTGCGCTTTCCGTTATTAGAATATTGTGAGAAGACTTACGATTTAATTATCTTGATTCCATATTAATTTGTTATCCCGCATTTCCATTTTGTTTTATATCTTCTCTTTCAGTGCACGATGTACATGGCGCTATGCGCTACAAAGTACAGAGCACAGACCGTGGCTCACTTTCAAGTTGAGGCCAGCAGGGATCTACTAATGTCACATGACATGAGAGCTACGAATAAACCGAGCTTTTATTAAGTTATTCGAGTCGAAACCCGATCGAATCAAGCTTTTACCAATGGAGGACTACTGATGTCATGTGACAAACTAAGTCCAAGTTTACACGACTCGACTCAAATTCTTAACAATTCGAACCCAATGTATGACAAATCTACCTTTTTTTATCGAGTATAGTTTTGGAAGATATTTTTAAGCTATTCAAAACCCGAAGTCAAGCTTGCTTTAGAATATAACCTTTACAAATATTTGCTAGCTCTCGAATTGAGCTGGTCACTGCATCCATATTACTTGGCCAGTTAACAAATTAAATTCAAGCTTAGCCTAACATTGACATGCTTGAGTCAAACTCAACCACAGCTCGTTTCCTTGGCATCCCTATGTGACACTAAGCAATTTCCGCAGATTATTAAGATATCTAATAAAATTTGAAGTACCTGAGAAAGAGTAACAGGCATATTGTTTGATGTAAATCTTCCTCCGGAAAGGCTTCCACTTTGTTGTTGAAGCCCACTTGAAGGTATATTCACTGCTGTTGAATTTCTTGATCCAAGTGTGCCCGACATGTTGGGAACATTGAAACTGCCATGTAAATTATGAAGCCCCTGAAGAGATCCTATAAAGAGAAGTTCTCATAAGGTGCAACATCTTACAGAAAAAGCGCCAATTAGAGGTGGCAACTATGACTCATTTACATATAAAGGGTGCCAAGTAATTTCAGAAATAGAACTACCAATGATAATAGCTATCAGTAAAATATACTAACCACTTTGATGGAAATTAGGGGATGGTGCACCAGATTGAGTTGAGAAAGATGGAGAAAATGGTCGTCCGGAGTTGTCTTGGAGATTTGAAGATCGTCCGTTCAAAGATGACTGCACCAAAAAGTATAGGTTGATTATGAATAAAAACAGCACATATCCATAGATTATGCAATCTTGGTACCAGCGGATGCAACTTTCACCCGTTTACTAGTATATGGATTTATCTGACTTGTTTTGTTTTTCAGAAAGCTAAAAAAAAAAGTCACCCAGATTCTGTTTTGTAATGCAAATAATGTCCCTAAACCTTATTGAAAATTGTTTTTCTAACCATAAATCATGCATAAATTATTCAAAAAAAGAAAGGTTAAATCCCTGTTTTTACAGGTACTAAATTACCAAATCTGAACTTTTACCCACCCGCCATATTGCAACCTCTAAAGGCTATCCTAAATGTTATTACCGGATGTAACCTTTTAATAACAGATAATGGATGATACCAGACAACCAAACGGAGACATAATCCACATATTATCGGAGCAAAGAATGAAATACTAATAACGCAATACAATAAAAACTATTATTTGAGATATAAAAATGAAGGCCACTTACATTATTAAGTAACCCTGACATTGCAAGAATGTCAAAATGTCATGCAGAAAACTTGCCTACGAAAATCTTTCGTCTGAAAATTCCAAATTCGTAGCTGCCTCTATATTTTATTGGTCGATTATCTGAAAAGAAAAACAGCATTGAAGTCGCAAGTTAATACTGAACTCAAAAGTACACCATCAAAATACCAACAGATGCATTTACAGTTTATGTAGCATGATATTCAATATTTCAATTATGACGAGATTTGCATATTGAGTGAATACAAAATACTCCAATTTGAAGTGCAACCGATAATAACAAAGTAACAGGCCAAACCGCTGTTTAAGTGCTATGCAGCAAATAACTAATAACAATAATAATGGTATAAGAAACTATGTGCAAATATCTAATGTTTCTCCATATTTTTGTAAAATACAAATAAGTCGAAACACTTATAAGTCACTCCGTCTCTCGAGTCTTGACAAATCAAAACTTCAATTTGTATGACGTGTAAATCACTGACAATCATAATTTATTTAATTCGTATATGAGCCCTGATTTAGTTAAGTCACGTAATCGATCAAACACTTCTTGAAGACAGCTCTACTGCAGTAAATATCATGAACGAATTGTTCCAATACTCATAGTCTAATATGGGACTAGGGCTATACAGACTCAAACCTATGCCTAGTCGGTAAAACAACCAGACACATAAAAAGATTATACACACACCAACTGTACAAACGTCTTGTGGATCATCCCAAACTTAGGGGATGTTTGAGATTGTTGTTTTTTCTGCTTAAAAGTAAGTACTTCAAGAACTGGTTCTTTCTGTGTGGGTCGATAGGAGCCTCATAGCTTTTTATTTTTCCTAATCTCTCACATACCTCATGTGTTTGTTTTGGGTCTTATTGAGGGATTGAGGCTTAGTGTTGTGCGTAGGTGTATCTTAATTCTCTTTTGTGTTTCCTCCATGGCTTGCTCTTGTTTTGGTTGTTTTAATGAAAGTTTAGTTGCCTTCCCAAAAAAAAAAAGCCTAAGGGGGAGTTTGTTTCAGCGTATATAGCCGGCTTATTGTTTACTTAATTTAGGGCTTATGTTTCACAAGTTCACTTTTTGTCCCAAACTAGAGGTGGCAAATCTTGCTGATTTTGCTAATTATGGGTATTTTTTAGCCCTTTTTTAATAAGTAGGGGCGCTTTTTGCCCATCCTATTATTATTGATGGGCTCAATGGGCACATGTAAGACACTAGATGGACTCAATGGGCGCATGTAAAACAACACATTGGTCACTCGGCGGATACTTTATATTTAATGTTTTATTCCCGACTTTTAAATAAGCATTATTTTATGTTCTTATATGTTTTTTGTCCGTTTTAGTCTTCGCCAGTTTGGCCCGCACCCGTTTAGCCCACCGCCCGTCTAGCCCGTCGCCCGTCTAGCCCCTCGCCCGTGTCCGCCCGACCCGCCAATTTTGCCACCTATATCCCAAACTTAGGAGATGTTTGAGATTGTTGTTATTTCTGCTTAAAAAAAGTACTTCAAGAACTAGTGTTGGGGTGTTTGTTTCGGCGTATATCGCCGGCTTATGGTTTACTTAAATTTGGGCTTATGTTTCATAAGTTCACTTTTTGTGGCTTATTTTGAAACTTATATAAGCCAAAAGGTTTTAAAAAATAAGCCACAAAAAGCGAGGTTACGAAACATAATAAGCTTAAAACCAAAATAAGCAAACAGTGAGCAGATACACAAAAGAAACAATTGGTACGATTTGTAACTAAATTAACAGCATAACAAATGAATAAACGAAATTGAATGGAAACATAGCAGACAGTAGTAAAATCAAATGATTAGTCGTAAAACCCTAAGTCAATTGAAGGGAATAAAATGAATTAATACCTGACAAGTGATGATAAGTATTGTAAGGGGGGGAATGGATCTGTTAGAAGAATTTGGATTTGAATGAATTATAAAGCGTGCGTGATTTTTGAAGGTGATAAGGAGGGATTGAACACCAAGAAGAAACAAAAGGGCTTAGCTTACTTTTATGTGTAGTCACGTTTTTCACTCTAACTTTTTCTTTTGCTACAGAAAAAATTAATTTAATTTTTTTCTATCTAATTTTTCTCTTTTCTTTTTTTTTTTTTTGAACAAAGCAGTTTACTTACTTTCTTAATCTTTTTCTAATAAGCATTTATATTAATTATATTAATTAACACTTTTATAAATTAAATTGCAACTGCTACTAACTTCTACTGCTGCTAGTGCATTTTCAACGATTTCTGACACAAAATACATTCGTCTCATTTTCAAAGAAATATGTGGGTAAATTACATCGTTGATCCCCGAACTTAGCCATATTTACCCTTTTGGTCCCCCATTTGGAATTTAGTGAGGATAGTCACCAAAGTGACATTTTTATACGCACTTGGTCTTAAGGCACTAAGTGTCATTAGTTCACATCGATTCCCTCTCATTTGGCTTTTATTGATGAGTTTTTAGTCATTTAGATTTTACACTATTCATTTCATATTAACATTTAACTTTTACACTATTCTACTTCAACTACACCTTTGATCTTTATCATTTTATTTGATTATTCTCGCCTACTCAACCTCCAGTTCTCTCACGTCTCTCCATTCTCTTATAACCCAGACTTAATTTTTGTTTACATTCAAATCTTTCAAGCAATTATGTTAGCAGGATTGAAGATCTAAAAAATAAACTCAAACCACACGACAACTGATTAAAGAACTCGAATTTGCATATGGTAATCATTTGAAACACTTGTCTATAAAGTTTGACTTTTTACAAATGTGATGTTCGTTACATGTCTTGTTGTCGATTTATGAAGTCAATTTTTTATTTTTATTTTCAGAGAACACACCCAATATGTTTTCCATACGAATACATCACGGTGGAATATTTCGCAAGTTTCCAGTCATACAATATGTTGGTGATCAAGTTGACATATTTGATATGGTGGATATTGAGAGTCTCTAATGTGATTGAGCCAAATGAGATGGTTCTAACGTTTTGTTACACAAGTGAGTTAGAGCCTCTATTTATAACAATTTAAGACCACTAAGTGGTTCAAATGAAGAGTTGTACTCGTTGGCATGTGATGAGGATGTCCATTGTGTGGCTACCCTTATTAAAAGTTTTAAGTTGTTTCAAGTCCATATAAAGCACGGTTATATGACTGTAAATTCTTACCAAAGGCCACCACTACAAGGAGTTAGGGCGACAATAGATGATATTAGTCGACTTAGTACTAGTGCTTCAAAGAAAATCAAATATGCAAAATTGTTGTTGTTGAGGTGGTCGTATCCTATTACACATGGTAAGAAATTTGTTTGTGACTTTGTTGTCCTATGTCTATGCCATATAGTCCGTTAACCCCTCCCACTAATGAGTTTTTTATCGCATGTGCACAATTGAGTGGTGTACAAGGTCTTGACACACAAGACCATGCTCTTCCAACAATACAATCACAGTTTAGTGCCATAAACCTGAGTTTTATCTTAGTGCAACCAACTGTTAATTACATAAATGATGTGACTAGGCATTTATCATTTAATGACATGGAATTGAGCGGGAAATAATTTCGTGATGTTGCATGTAGTAGTATGGAAAATATGGTTTAGGGTCATGATGAGTCTTTTGGAGTTGATGGCTTGGACTTAAACTTAAATGGTGGCATAAACGTTCCCCAAACAGAAACGCCAGAAGAGGTTCTTGTGTCTAAGGTTCCTAATAACCATGAGTTAATGAATTAGACACACATGTTTATGTAGAACTAGCAGTTGATGCAGGTAGAAATAAGGACCCTGTTGCAAAACATATTAGAGTTGATGAAGTTTTACATGGTAGTTATGATGAAGTTATTAAAGAGAGTAATGGTGGGACAATTATTTAAGATACTAGTGGTCAACAAGTATAGTATTATGTTGACGAGATTGATAGTGCATGATGAATGCAAGATTGGGAACATAGTGGGAGTTTATGAAAACATAGCAGTCAACTTTAGGTTAAAGAGAAAGGGAAAAGTTAAACTTTCGGATTTAGTTTTGAAAGATAAAGACATAGAATCAAGTTGAGTGATCAGTAAGGATGCATGATTGAATGTAGTTGGAAAGGGAAGAAAATTTGTGAATGTAGACATATGGAAGTGGTCGAGATAGAAAAAGGCGCGTGTGATATATGATGTATTGAAATGGCCTATTAGGAAAAAAAAGTAAATGTTTTTTGGCATATGAGGGGTATAGATATGTCATGTGTTGCATGGATAAGTAAACATATGCCATAACTTGTCTGTAGAGTTCAAATTACAACTTGGAGCTTTATGTTCCTGTTTTAAGGTTTTCATAAAGTAGGTATGAGGCTCATTACTAGCAACAACATAAGGTTGCTATGGAATATCTTATTGATTTTTTAGCAACATATTGGAAGATT
This sequence comes from Glebionis coronaria, assembly GCA_025667525.1. Classification (NCBI taxonomy): domain Eukaryota; kingdom Viridiplantae; phylum Streptophyta; class Magnoliopsida; order Asterales; family Asteraceae; genus Glebionis; species Glebionis coronaria. Next base: position 169,234 of record JANFOE010001528.1, on the reverse strand, counting down.
TTGTGAGCTTGTTGTCTATAAGTGCATTCCCTGAAATGGATTAAATAATAGGCATTGCACTTGTTAGTTCTAAATCAACACGAGTAAAGGTTGGGATGATGGTTTATTTGATGTTGTGCGTCATATTATGGGATCCAATTTTTTTCAAACTTTGAAGGAAGTTGGAAGTTATAGGTTGTTTGGGCAAGAATGAGTTTTTGAGAGGTGATGATTATGATTATTCTATAGGCTCAAGTAGTATATTAAATAAAAGGAAGAGTTTCCTGAAGGGATGTGTGGGTGCTCAACAACTGGTCACACTTATAATTAGCGATTTTGTTATCAATAGGCTCAAAAAAGACATTAACAAAGGTCATTGTAAGTTGTTGATTGTTGATATCTAATAAAGGATTGAATTCCAGTATATACATGTCTTCAAGAAGCTAAGGTTTAGTCTAAGCTTGAAGCCGCCCAAAGTTTAGTCTTAGTTGCTAAAGTTTAGCCTAAGCCTGAATTCCAAATTTAATTGTTGATACATGACTCGTGGTTTATTTTTTTTAGATTTGTTGTGAATATAAGACCGGAACATTAAAGATTTTGAAGTTTGAACACTCAACAATGAACATTTAAATCATTTCAAAAATGATTTTGAAGGTCAAGAATCTCTTAAGCGGAACGGATTGTTATAGGTAAAAATAAGTCAAGGGACGAAGTAAACATTTCCAAAAGTTAAAGGACTAAAATTGAAACTTTTCACAACTTTGTTAGAGTTGACTAGTGATGAATGTGTAAACACCCATCAGTATTATCCTAAAAACACACAAGAAACAACCAAATATACCTGATTGTGACTAAAAATATCAGAATTATGCGTGGTGTGGTTATTTGTGCTTGTGCAGGAAATCAAGGATACAAATGAAGCAAATACAAGAGTTTATGGATCAAATCTTTAAAAAAAGAAGTTTATAAGACATAGAATTGAAGAGGGCATATTATTCAAAGTTGTGAGACTTAATATGTCAAAGACAAAAGTTTATTGCTCAAAGTGTCAAGTTTACAAAGATCAAGGACCATTTACGTAAGTTTTACAAAGCTCAAAGTTTAAGGGTTTGAAGTGCCAAGTTGGAAAGATCAAGGACTAATCTTGATATGTTGGAAACTTCAAAGATAAAGGACTAATTTTTCTAACTTTAGAATCTACAAGTTAAAGGACTAAATTTGCCATCTTTGAAACTATAACTTCATGGGCTTAAACTGCTAAGTTCTCAGATTGCAAGTTAAGAGACTGTTTTGCCAAGATTGCAAAGTATTAATATAACTAACCAAGTGGAACAATTAAGGAAGAGAGAAGTGGATGACACGAATTGTCAGCTAACCAATCACAAGCGTCCATTTTTGATAAAGAATGGACGTCCAAGATTATGATCTAGATTCAAAATTACCAACCATTCACAATAGGTCATCCAGCTTCTTTTACAAGAACGAATTGAAGACGGTTTAATGGGTTTTAGAGATTGCATCTAAAAAAAGGAAATGCTCGTTTTTATCTTCCCAACACTCCTATTGTGTTTAATTGTACTCTAATCCATTCAACACAAAACCCCTAAATCCCAGTTTATCTAAGAACCCTAATCATAACATGTGGTAAGTTGTCATTGGTCTGAACACGTAGACACTTCCCCAACAAACTCTCCTCAACCCCTTACTACTTGTATAAATACCCTAACATCTCAATTGCAAAGTAGTTAGTTTTCACATAGTTTTAGGTGTAGTTTTCAATTTAGAAGGTAATAGTTAGTTAAACTTTCTACTATTCATTTCAATTCAGTTGTAACAACCAGGGACGGATGTAGCTAGTAATTAGGGGGTCCGTTGCCCCCCCCCCCATGGCTAGCCCGATACGATGAGATTTTAGTGTATTTTTTCGTTGATTTTGACCTTTTTTCGAAAGCGCCCCCCACTAAAAATTCAAATTGCCCCCCCCACCCACCACCCATTTAGTAATTCCCAACATTTAACGATTTAAAACATTATAAATCCGTTATTTCTTATTAAAATACTCAATTTGTTTTTTTGATACTACCTTTTTTCACATTTTCTGGCTATTGTAAAAAAAAAAATTTGCCCCCCCCCCCCCCCCCACCCCCACAACCGTTTTTCCTGGTTCCGTCACTGGTAACAACCTTCCGTTAATAAAAGCTTTGAAATTTCAATTCGGCAATTCTCTTTAAATATTATTTTAGCTCATAAGCTCACAAAAGCTTGTGAGATGTTCTCTTAAGCTTTAATTATCTCTTCTCGTTTCTTTTGAATCAATAGTGTGGATTGATAATTTGTTCTTTATAATAAAAAGCTTTTAATCACTTGAAGTTTAAACCTATTTTTGAGAAAAAAATATCTTACAACTCATAAGCTCATAAGAGCTTATGAGCGTTTGAAAATTTAAATTCTTTGTTCAATACATTTAAAGTAGTGTAGTGATAGTCAAGATTCAAGTTTCATACTTGTACATTTAGACTGCAAGAGAAGTCAGAATCAAGTGCTGTCGGGATAAGCTGTAGGAATAAGCTTTTGTCAGCTTATTGGAATCAGTTTTGTAGTTGTTAATAATTGGTTTCATATGGATCTTAGCATGGTTTTAGAATGATGGATGAGCTTCAACAGCTCAAAGCTATTAGACTAGGATGAGAGGTCTCTTCTTCTTATTTTTCATTTGATTTGATTTGCTCTTTTAATACTTGATTTTAGCTATAATCATGTTGTTTGTAGTTGTAAGTACTAGTGTGATCTTAATTCAATTCATTTGAGCATTCTGTTGTAGGATTAGTAAGATTTGATCTAATAAAGTAGTGTTTGGTATTACTAGTTTGTGATTGTTCTTACATTTTAGTAGGTGAATTGTGTTAGTAGATGTTAGGATTATGGTTCTAGAACTAGAAGTAAGTAAAGTGTAACTTCACAATAGAAGTCAAGCTAGTTTTGTCACTTTAGAAGTCAATCGGGTTCATTTAGAGAATTTCATTGTTTTGATAAACAGACATTCTTTGCAGATTAATCAATGGAAACCTAGAAAGTGTTAGAGATTGAGATTGTTTGTTTAATTTTGGGTGCTTTTTATTTGTTTTTTTTTGTGTAAATGTGTTAGAGCTTTTAGAACAACTTAAAGAACATTTCAAAAAGCCCACTATAAGATGCTTATAAATCTGGTGATGTTCTTAATTGGTCAAGTCAAACTGTTGAAGTATTGATTCACTGATTTTAAAGTTTAGGTCAGTTTTGTTAAGAATTATTTTCACAAAATTTGCTAGTGGTTATCTTACTAATAAGTTGAGAAAATATTTTTCATTTAAAAGATATAAAAAGTAAAGAGTTAACAACAGGATTTGAACCTGTGACAACATTTTTATAAAAACACGCTATCAAATAGAGATGGCAACGGGGCCGGGTTTACGGGGAATGGTTGCTACCATCCTCATCCACAAAGTTAAATATTAATCCCCATCCCCGTCCCCATCCCCATCGGGGATTACAAACTATATACCATCCTCATCCCCAACGGGGAACGGGGATCCCCAATGAGGAATCGGGGATTTTTTCCTGGTTACACAACGCCATTTAAACTATGTTTCAAATGACGCAACCATTACGAATAACATAATACGGTAATATCAAACAACATTAACGAGATTAACATTCATGTGATCATGCTTAGCATTAATAATAACAAAACTAACACGCAAGAGCTCGTCCTAAAAGGTTAGTGTCAAAGGAGAAATTAACCATCGCTTGATAGTGTTTCAAATATCTAATAGATATTTGAAACATACGATATATATAAATGTACATGTAGAATAAAGATATTCGGGGACGGATTCGGGGACGGGTTTGGGGAACCAAGGATATTACCATCCCCGCCTCCATACCCGCTTTTTATTATCGGGGAATCCCCACCCCTATCCCCATACCCGGTCAACTCGGGGAATCCCCAGTCAAATCGGATTCGGGTATCAGATTCTCCGTCGGGTTCGGAGCTTTTTGCCATCCCTACTATCAAAGAAGAAGTTTAGTAGATGTACATTTTCAGTCCTTCACTTTGTATATACACATTTCAATGGTAGTTCTTTTCAGTTAGGAAGTTTCAATTGTTAGCATTTTAATTAGTTAGTTTTTTTTACCGTTTGACCATTATGTTAAATTGGTTATATAGCTAGTCCTATCTAGTTTTGGGCTCGTTAAGTCTTAGTTGAGCTTAGTTATAATTAGGTAATAGACTTAATTAGGAATTAGTTAATTGATAGTATAACGCCTGTTAGTATAATAGTACTAGTCTATTAGGTTTAGTATAGTTTAGGCACATTAGTTTTGAGCCCGTATTGTAGGCCCATTTGCTTATAGAATATAATATTGATATTTTGCCTCGTTATCCATGCTTAGTAGTATTTTTACAGTTTTATATTCGTAGGAATTATAAAATTCAAGCATCAATTGTCCGAGAACAAATTCGAAACGAATACTTGACTTTCAATTCATATTCGATCCAAGAAGTAAAGGAACTTCAAATATACAAAAATCAAAATTTCACCGTTGTCGGTTCATGATTGTTGCGATTGACTTGTTTTGTTGTGAAATTTGTGACTTGGAGACCTGTTTTTCGTGAACGTTGATATTTTTGTAATAAAAATTAAAAAACAATACAAAAATACCAAAAATAATAAAAATAATATATTGTGAATATATTGTATATATACTAGATTTTTCCTTTTTTTTCTCGATTTTCTTGTTTTTGTGATATGTAGTGTAAATATTGCATGAACCCTTAATACACCATATCTCCATAACTATTGCTTTGCAATAGACCACAATTATTATCGTTCGACAATTTTGTGTGTATAGATTAAATAAAAGGCAAAATAGATAAATACCGTTGTGCCACTTGACCTTGAGAGAGATAAAATGTGTGGGAGGTATAAGGAGGGACAAACTAAAGCCTACGTCTTGAAAGGAAAATGTTTTTAATACGCTTCGCGCTGACTTTCTCCTCCGCTTCCTTGTGAGTCTCTTGATAGTGATTGTTTATTATTAGTTTGCTAACCTAAGTAGCAATTATATTGGTGTGGTTTTCATATTCAACCTCGGGATTGTTAACCATACATCCCAAAGTCGACGAAGTTAGTCCTTCATTCCTCGTGTTCTATTGTGATTTTGCATGCGAACTCGCTCTCGTGCAAATATACCCGTTAATATTCAAACTTCATCGAGGAGATGGAAACGTGATTCAATGATACATAAAGACGAACCCGAGATTCATGCTTTTGATACATATATGGAAAATCGACCGATGTGTGAGTTGTTGTAGGCACCCACGAAAGGGTGTGTCGATGCTATTGTGATTCCAGATATCGAGGCTAGTAATTTTGAGCTTAAGACGGGGTTGATTCAAATGATGTCGGATAACCCATTTCATGGATTTTCTAATGATGATCCACATGCCCATATCCGACTATTTGTTTCATTGACCAACATTGTAAAACCCGTATTTAAAATCCCCGAATATTAAATACATCTAGTCTCAACTTTAACTTTTATTAAACATTAACAGTAAATACGCAGTCTCAGTCCTATTTTAATATTACAAATAAATAATTATTCAGAAAATAATTATTAAGTTTCAGAAAATATTACGTATGTATTATTGATTATACATAAAAAAATTTATTACGTTCGGGAATTAAAACACGAGGAATACAAATACGTTTACGTCATAATTAGTGTCGAAAAATCAAACGAGAACCTACTTATATTTAATCAGGGCCGGCGATTTGTATACATAAACAAGAAGCATATTGGGCTTTTGGCCCAGCCCGGTTTACAAACAAAACACAGGAAAAAAATAAACACTTGTATCTCATTTAGCATATCACGAACAAAAACAAACAAAAAAAGAACGACTAGGGTTGTGGGAAAAAGAGTGCCGCCATATTGAAATCAAGAACAAGGGTTAGGGATTAAATTTTGTTCTTCCATTTGATTGTTATAATCATCTTTCCATCCTCTAATCAAAACAATATCACCATTTCTTTTCATTTTTCCTTGAGTTTCGAATTAATATATGTTAAGATCTAAACAAATGAAATTATAAATAGTTAACATGAACAAATAATCAAAGGTGGTGTCGTGTTGCTGCTTGATTCACGAATACCGAGACACCAAGTCTTGGCGAGTGGTTTATTGGCCAACTGTGACAACCGTGGTTTTAAGGTTCGTCAATTGGTCTTATTTTAAGGTTAATTTATGTGTGACTATGTGATTTGCGTGTTTACATGTTATTTTGCGTGAACGAGGTTGGTGTGGATAGCGTTTATGGGTATAAAGTACTCATAAGTAAATTGAGGAACGGTTATTTCATGTTCATGAGCTCACAAATTAGTGACTATGAAATGAAATGGTGTTATTTTGGTGTTTTACGTATACGTATAAGTATTATAGTAAATCGTATTTTTTTTTACGATTTGGGGTTTAGCATTTAGAGGTCTCGGGTAAGGTGTTTAGTCATGTGAGTATTTTTCGGGATGGTTTTAAGTCATTTAGGACTTAGTTATAAAGTTTATTTCAAAATTTAAGATTTTCTTTAAAACTGTATATTTTACGTTTTTTTCGGTATACGCGTAAAATTGACTAGTTTTTCGGTTTTAAGGTTTCGGAGGCTTTAGGAGCTGAAATAAATTAAGGTAAATTAAGTTATTATTAATAACATAATAACAAGTAATAAAAAGAAAAAAAAAATATATATGTTAAAGTCGGTTCAGGCCGATTAAAAAGAAAGAAAAGGGAAAAAAAAGGAAAAAAGGGAACCGGGCTTTTGTAATGGGCCAAGGACTTGTTAGGAAATTATATAAAGACTTTTTATTAACTAAAAATACATCATAATCCCCTGGAGATCAAGCTTAAGTCGAAATCAATGGAGTCTATTTAGGGTTCTTCATTAATTTTTCTTCTTTCAAAAATTCTAAGGTAAAATCTTCAATACACTTTTAATTAAATTGTTTTTAATTCTCTTACAATCAATACATGATGGATCTAGGGTTAAGTTAATTATGAATTATGTATTATAATGGTATAAACATGATTAGATTAATTAAAGATAATAATTATACATGGTGATGGTAATTAATTAAGCTAAATGTGTTAAATTCGTTTTCAAAAAACTGGGCAAAATTTTATGTCACTTGTTTTGATCATATCTAGAGTTCTACAAACCCTTATTTTACGATCCAAGCATTCCTGAATAGGTATTTGAAGTGTCTTTCTAATGCAAGAAACGAGAACTAAATTGGAGGTAGGGAGGTGGGTCAAATACAGGTTAAAAAGTCGGAGGTCAAAACAGTTTTGAAATCCGTCGGGTTTAATTTAATGTTTTAAGGTGATTGGGGTACTTAGGAGTACACTTGAGCCCTCTAATGAGCATGGTAGTTGGTTTATATATTAAATAAGAGACCTGAAGGGTGGCTAAGCAAATAGGTTAGGGTAAGACCCCCTAATCATAACAAACTTTTTGTATGTTCAAAATCGGTAATATGCGGATAGGCAGAAGTATATATATATATATATATATATATATATATATATATATATATATATATATATATATATATATATATATATATATATATATATATATATATATATATATATAGATGGGATCAATAGAAAACAACATCTCAAAAGAAAACATAGAAAACTTCTTTCCACCATGTGATCAAGCCCCCTTCCTTTCTTTTTTTTTATTTTTTAAAGTACAGGGGCCTTTTTGTTACTTTCTTCATTTTTCAAGGGTTATTTTGTATATTTTCTATTTTCTTATAAGTTAGATGATTGGGTGTTTTTTTTTGTCTGTATTAAGGCTTTTGAAGTTTACAATCGTGTTCACGTTCTCAACGGTCCCACTTTTTAATGTTTTATAGACTTCGAATGAAATTAAACGTAAAAGCGTACGAACAGGAAATTATACTATGAAACGTAAAAGCTAGATCAAACTTTCCAGTTGGTTTCACGTTCAGATTCTTCATTATATGATGATTGAACATGTAGGCAAATTGAAAGTAAACCATTTCGACCTTCAGATGTCATGTGTGCATCTCCCCCAGAAGCTAACACGACAGTATATCTTAGAAGACCAATAGCTCTGGCTTTAAGATAAACTACACCACCATCTATCAATTCTAAAAGCCGTGTAGGAGCATCTTTCCTGTTTGACCCAGGTGAGGATGAATGCAAGTCCTTGTGAAGTTCCTTGGGATGTCCAATCCATGAGCTCTAACATGGAGATACTGAATCAAGAACAATTATTTCAAAATTTTCAAAGTGACTGTTTGAACAAGCACCATAATTCTGCTAGTATTGTACACACCTGGAAGATGTCGAAGATTTAGTAGAACGAAAACTTCGTTTGACAGTTCAAACAAGCAATGTACTTCAAATCAAATCTCTAAACATGATTTGTAAGAATGCTCACCCTACACGCCAGAAGATTTCGAGACTCAAGTAAAATCTGTAGAAAGTATTCGAGTTGTTAAAATAACTGATTCCACTTGGTAATGAGAGTCGTAATGAGAGAAGACAATGATGCCTCCGAGACCTATTTGTTGTTGTTCATGATTGAGTGTAAGCACCGGGTAACATGCAAATACATGTTGATAAGCAGAAAACCAACAACCTGCGTCACAAAAGGATAAAGTGTTAAAACATGTAAAGATGTAAGGAAGAAAAATTTGAAAAAAAATTAATTCACACACCTCGTCATATATATTCAGGTAGTTTTTTAAAAACACAATGATACTATCATACAATTTTTTGCAATCCCTATAGGCCTTGTTAACGACATGTCATATAGTCTTTTCATATTTACAATAAGTAAGTACTCGTCATCACCATTCTACAAGAATACTCCATGGCATGTTAATTAGATTGGTATAAAAAAGAGGTTATTAGACTGAAATATTATATAAAAAAGAGGTTACTAGATTGATATAAAAACTTACATGGCATACCGCTACTTCTCTTATTGTAGATGTCACTTTAACCACAAGCTCATCCTCCACCTCCTTCAGTTTATTTTGGCCATAATCTTTTAGCTTTCCCCCGCTTCCTGATGAGCAATAATTGATAGCCCTCACACAAGATTTGAGAGCATCTTTGTCAGCATGCTTAAAGAATGTCTCTTTCATCAGCTGAAGAACTGTTTTGAATTTCTGGAAACAAATAAAAAAAATTTACGGTAAAACTTATATGGTGAAAGTTTATAGCGATGTATCATAGACAAAAAACTTAACTAAATACTTGATCTTGACTCTTCAAGGAGTAGAGCTCAAGGTCCATGTGAACAATTATTTCAACAAGTGATGGGGCTTTCGTTTTATCAGCCATATACTTGCGCATAAGTTGCGGGTAGTTCTTTATCATACAAATTCTTATATTTTGCTACTTTCGATCATTTCCTAGCAATCAAAGCAACAAATAGTTGGCAACCCTCATAATACATGTGAACCAAGTACTAACATATTAACAAATAAGCATGCAGTATGAAATACAGAGGTGCCTAACTTCTTATCAGACAATCAAAGCAACAAATAGTTGGCAACCCTCATAATACATGTGAACCAAGTACTAACATATTAACAAATAAGCATGCAGTATGAAATACAAAGGTGCCTAACTTCTTATCAGATGGAGAACTGAACAAACTCACTCACCTTTTGAGCTTTAGTGTGATTCGGCTTTCGATGATCAATAGCAGGAACAATCCTCTCTCCAACAGCCTTCTTGACAGATGCACAGAACAAGCAAGTCAACTTTGTAGCATCATCATCTGTAAGCTCAATTGAGGGATTCTCATCCAACATCATTGAGGTTATATGCTTCCAGTCTTGTATAACATATATTAGAACTTGTTTAACTCAAGAGTTGAAACCATTACACCACAACGATGATGAATGAAGGATAAGAGGACAGTTATGAGACGTCTGATATATAACTTACATACAAACTCAACACTTGATCTGTCGAGAACTCTCTTAATATTTGCAACATTCTGAGAAGATGGATCTTTGACTGATCGCCTTCATCACCTGCACGAATCAAGCTCAATAACGTAAAAGCCTAACTCGATAATGTCAGAAAACAAGACAAATGGTGCATCAGCTAACCTGATGAACAAGACTGTGAGGTACTGAACTTATGAGCAATTGCATGATCATACACAAGCGCCCCAATAGCACGCCTAATTTCCAGGGGGTCGTCAATTAGTAAATCATATAAAGAGCCTAAATCATCATCAGGAACCAACTGATGTCTGCAATGAGCACCATTCAATCAAAAGGTCAAAAAATTCACATTCTACTAATTCGAAACATCAAACATGGTACGCGATAGATAATAGTTGTTTTACAATGCTGATGGCACATACTGCAACGGAGATGTCATTATCATCAGCAAGATCCAACATCCGCCATTAGACCTAGAAATGCGACAGAGCTCCCATAAACCCCAAAGAAGTTCTTCTGTAGGTGGCTCTAATGTAATCAGCTGATCTATCTTGTTTATTATCCTCAAATGTGTTTTCACAATGAGTCCAGTTTCATATGACCGATAACAGAAACCCTTGGATATTAAAACGGATGCATAACAAAGAGGAATGGACTCTTGCATTGTCAAATCAGACCCTCTTAAACTATCCAAGAGCTTACAAAGACGTCACAGTAAAAGCTTAATTGAATTTGATGTTCCCGAGGGACTAAATCATCAAAATCATCATCCTTGTTATTTGAAGTTGCTGAAATTGAGGAATATTTATACACAACATTGTTTACTAATGATCCTTTTGATGCACCAGTAGTCTGAGAGTCTTGAACAGTGAGGAGATCAATATTTCAGTTGGATTTCTCCATCTTTTACTCTTTAAAAAATTACTGTTGTTCTGGTCAGAAAATCAATTGAGAACTTACGTAATAACAAACATATGCATTAAATTATCTCAAACGTATGCACTAAATAACCTCAAACCGATGCACTAATGTACCTCTAACAACACCGATACAAATTTCAACTAACTTCACAAGAGGTTTACAAATAAGATCCAATTATGTAATTTGCAGACTCTTAATAGTCAACAACACAAAATTCTTACTTGAATTCCGGGTTTCCTCTAGCATTTCTCAATACTGTATACCCATCATATCGAACACAACATCAGTTGCAAAATTTGAATAAAAGGACAGACTCCATACAAGCAACAATCATTTTTTCCAAAAAGCATAAGTAGTCATCATTAATGTTCTTTATTTAACAAACTAGCTATACAGTTGTGTAATGAGAAACGTCTTTTATAGTACACACATCCAAATAACACTTTTAGGTCCTAATTCCAATAGAAAAGTTTCATGAAGATTTAGTCCACAACATAACAATGCTCACATTAGTGTCTCTTTTGACTACATTATCTATTTCTCACACAAAGGTGAGTAAAACTAATTGAGATGTGTATATAATCATTGATAAAATTATTAATTGCATTCATAAGGCAATACCAGCCTTATTTAGAAGACTGTAGTTCGTATAAAACGGATGTACGGAAATATTTAAAATGGATGCACGGAAATATATAAACTGAATGCACGAAAATATTTAAAACGGATGCACGAAAATATATAAACCAGATGCACGAAAATATATAAACCAGATGCACGAAAAAATTTAAAACGGATGCACGAATATATATAAACCGGATGCACAAAAATAAGCTCATGAAACTGGAACTTGGATTCAACTAATGTAAATACTATCTAGTGCTACTCGTACAATTTATCTAATGCTACATTTTATCATGTCACGAGCATGTGTCACAACTTTTTCCTCTACCATACAAACGGATGCACGAAAAATATGTAAAATAGATGCACGTAAAAATATATAATACGGATGCACTAAAAATATATAAAACGGATACACGGAACTTTATAAATACGGAAAAGAAACAAACTTATAATAATGTAATATACAAATGATGTGAACCCACTAGGCCACCACGACTGCCAAAACATTTTGTATACTTTACTGTTGTAATAAACAGATAAACAATAAATGATAGTGTAGGTTTTAAAGGAATGTTTCAATTGAAACCATTATATGATATTGATACACGCAACAAAAAATAATATAAAAATCCTCCCTCTGCCACCATGAAATTACAACTTTAACTAGGCACATAGTCAAGAAGGATGATCGCACAATAAGTTAAAGACAAAAACATCAGAAAGAACCCAGACTTCTTTTGAATTTGCCCATGAATCATTAAACTTTATGCATGTAACTATGCATGATTTAGCCCCTTAACCAACTAAACTTAGAAAAACAGGACCTTTTTATAGACTTGACTTAATCATTCAAAAACAAAATTGATTGTTTATTTACCTTCGAATTTACATGAGTTGAGGGATTTAATCATGAAAGATATAGTTCAAGGACTTATGTGCGAATTCAGTGGAAGTCGACAGAGCTTTTCTTAGATCTTCACTATCTTAAATGTCCAATATTTCCTTATAAGAGACTGGAATCGTGATCAAGTGTGACAAATTGAACCGAATGGAGAGATTATCAGGTTTTCTAACATACAACATACCTAACGCTATCAATAAAAACACAACAATCTAGGGTAACTAACGAATAAACGATGGTGCAGCAGCAACAAGCATCTCTAACTAATCGGGTAGGATTTACATATGGATACTATTGTTTGATTAATTAGGTAATGCGATAACTGTATAACAAATCTCTGCAACTCGGGACACGCCTTCGCCAGAGTAATAAAGAGATGCAACAAAATATTAATAAAGAGATGGAACAAAGTTTGTCAAAACAAATGCAACAAAACTTAACAAAGATATGCAACAAAAACTTAACAAAGATATGCAACAAATTTTCCAAACCACGATGTTATTAAATTATATTGAATTGATACTCTATAACACACATAATATAATTCTCTAATATTAGTTGCTAACTGATTCACTAATTTAGTTTATTACTTGAACGTGATTTGACACCCGATTGCTATAAGGCATTAATAAACTGCCAGGCTTGGAAACAAGACCATAATTAGTGTAAGCCCTTATCTTATGAGTGAAGCATTAAGCTGAGAGTGGGCAGGTCGTTACGGACAACTATCTACATTAAATATATGCAGATCGATATGGGTAACTATCAGATGGTGTGTATCCACCACGGACAAAATAACAACGATTATTTTATAATTTACACAATGATGCAATATAATAACATAAGATTATAAACCCCTATAATTAAAACACTTACTGCTTTTCTGATGATCGGGATTAGGTCATCTATGATAGCTAAACTTCATTTTCATCTTTTTTCTGATTATCAAAATGCAAAATTAGTGCATTTAACGATGGATATTGGTGGTAGCTGCAATGGAGACTGGTGGTGGCTGCAATGGAGACTGGTGGTGGCAGCGATGGAGATTGGTGGTAACAGAGATGGAGATTCGTGGTGACAGAGATGGAGATTGGTGGTGGCAGCGATGGCGATTGGTGGTGGCAGCGATGGCGATTGGTGGTGGCAGCGATGGCGATTGGTGGTGGCAGAGATGGAGATTGGTGGTGACAGAGATGGAGATTGGTGGTGGCAGAGACGGCGGTGGTGGCAGAGACGGCGGTGGTGGCAGAGACGGCGGTGGTGGCAGCGATGGCGATTGGTGGTGGCTCTGAGTAAAAGAGGGTTTGGTGTGTGTTTTGGTCAGAGGTTCGTAATGTCAAAGAATGTGTTTGGGACTTCGGCAATTTTACCCCCTCTATAATTTGTAATTTTTTTTATCCGCCCCTGGGGTTTGATATTTTCTAAAATGCACCTTGTATGTTTGTTTTCTAGGTTTTCTATGAACATGAGGTTTTCTCTAGAACCCACCCCTATATATATATATATATATATATATATATATATATATATATATATATATATATATATATATATATATATATATATATATATATATATATATATATATATATATATATATATATATATATATATATATATATATATATATATATATATATATATATATATATATATATATCGAGGCCTTAACAGTAGCTTTAAAGTTGGGGCAAAAGGGAGGAGTTAGCTGACATATGTAAGGGCATAGGATTTCCTTTACAGAGATCATGGGTATGGTTAGGTGGGCGTTTGGCTTATAGTTTGGAGACCTAAAAACCGGGACTGTTTTGGGTAAAATGTTAACGAGACGGGTTATGAAGTAAACTAAGTTAACGACTTTATAGAGGGGTGTAATGAGATGCTTAGAGCATATGAATGAGGTATATATGGGAGAAGGTTAGATGTCCATCATGGGTTGATGAGCCATCTTAGTGTTTGGTTCATGTTTTGATTGTGTGCTTTTGTTTGTTAGCTTTTTGCTAGTGCGTGGATTTTTGGAGAAGCTCAATCAGGTGAGTTTCATAGTCCCATATCTTTTAATGATTTTCATTTCCAGATGGGATGGAAGAGACACTGTATGGTTTTGTAACTAATATTGTGAATGTTTTTATGGTTCGTGATGGACTTGTGTGTGCACTTATGTGATTCACTGCTATGTGATTCTTGATTGTGTTTATGATTTGGATCGGGGGACCCGTACCGTCTCAGTTATTGTGGTTTGACTTGGTACCAAGGGGATGTTGACAAGGCGGGGCCTTGGGGAGGTACATAGATGTGTGAGCATCTATGGGACCAATGGATAATGACAACGCGGGGCCTTGGGATTGGTACATAGGTGTATGGGCGCCTATGGTACCATGGTGTTTGGTAAGGCTGGGAGCCTTGGATTTAGTTTGGAATGATTGATCTTGAATGTTAGTTGTTAATGCATACTTGTAGCACATTGTCCATATGTTTAGTGGTTTATGGTTGTTCACAGCTTATTATAATCTATTTTCGGTTGGAGTCTAAACCTATGACTCTCACCAACATTATGTTGACGTGTTTTAGTGTCTCTTTCAGGTGATAAAGTGGTTAAGCGTGAGAACATATGTGGCTAGGATTGGAGTCGCGTAGGAATGCATTTAGAAGGAGATCCCCGTTCCTTCTTAGTTTATTTTTCTGTTTGTTTCAATAAGTGATACTATGAACCTATATGTTGATTTGTTTGTGTTATTTGTTTGTCTTAGGTAAGATGTAGGACTGTTACCTACTTACCTAGACTCCTGCATTGATGAGATATTGTCATGACATTTGTGTCACCTTTTATGACATTTCTAATTCATATAGTTCTCTCTATGGACACGCTATTGTTGTGATGATATCCATGCGTCGCGTCCCATATTCCGCCATGGTGGGGTGTGACAGAATGGTATCAAGAGCCAATGGTTATAGAGAATTAGGTTGCCTAGTCTAGTAACCTAGTCTATAGCTTAAGGGTCCCTACATATAGGCGTCATAGGAGTATGTGTGCATTTTATATTAATTAAAGTTTTCTGGATGTTATTGGTTTTTACTTGCGATGTTTGTTAAGTTTTGACTAGTATGGGTTGAACCATAGTAGTTCATACTTAGCCACATGTTATTTTCTTTTCGGGGTGTGACTAGTGCTGGTTGAACCATAATCATCCACGCTAGTCATTGTCGTATTTTGCTTAAATTGTACATTATAGTAAATAATTTGGTACATGGTAGTTTCTATCTTTTGTTGGGTTATTTTATGTACCTGGGGTATAGTACTTTTCTTTTGATGTTTAAGTCATATTCCCTAAGAATCATGTGGTGGTTCGAGTTATTAGGAGTAGGTGGATATGAAGGATTTTAAGCTGTTTCCACTCTTATGGGCGACATGACTCGTTTTGGATTTAGTCTATGCTGTTTTAGCTAGACTATGGATTTATGTATTTCAAGAGTTTGACTATGTTATTTTAATGGATGGAGTTTTGGACTTTTTTTTGTTATGTGGTTATGAGCTTATGTGAGTAGATTGATATATGTGTTATGTGTTGTATTAATTCTTATAAGTGTCATCATAGGAATGAGTGCATTGGGGAAGGGTAATTGTATAAGTATGGTGGCCAACATAGTTATACAAGTACCACAACTTCAATGGATTCCTAAGTATGATTGCATGAAAGAGGGTTAGTACATGCTTGTATAGTAGATGTTAGACGGATTTAAGTATATGTATCCCGATATGCCTATATATGTATGATCCCCTACAATTATCGACTGTATCCTTAGGAGGGTGGCTAGCTCGCTTTTTTTTATATTAAACCTCCGTTGTAGCGTATTCTTTGAGTTTCGTATTTCACGTGTACGTTTTAAAATGGTGTTCTTGGTTTTAAGTCTATTGAAATAACTTTGGATTTCTTTTGAGATAATGAAATCTTTTGTGCTGGGTCTTACATTTCTTTTGGTCGGTATATATTGAAAAAAAAGGGACTTGGAAATCTACTATAGAGTTAGATAGTTGGTTGTATTCGGTAAAATAAGGGTAAGGTGTTGGAGTCGTGTTTGAAACAAGATGTAACATAAGATTTTTTTAATCAACACTTATTTATTTCAAATTCTAAAAGACTTTCTTTAAAATAAAGCGAAATAAAATTTCTTTCTACTTAAATAGTTTATGTAAGTGAGCTTAATCAATATACTTCATTTATAACTATTTATGCAAGATAAACAAAGTTCATGAAAATTTCACATACATTTATTTATTTTCATTTAAAAAGGATTACGTTAATTACTAAGAGGATTCTTTAGTTTTTTTAAAAAACAACTAGTATAAAACTGTTTTGGTCATAACTTGTTCGTTTTTAAAGCTTTTTGGGTGATTCAAAAGCCTAAAATTATGTAATCGGAATGTACTTTTCAAATATTTGGTATGTATAGTCATGGTGTCTCAGTAGCTTGATCGAAATTTTGGTACAAGTGACGGGTTCAAGGTTGAGTTTTGAATAGTAGTTTTTTTTTATGATTTGGGATGCACGGAATACCTAGTCTTTGAGTTGAGTTTTGAGATCGTCTAGAAGGTTATTTGTAGATTGTTTGAGTCACACTGATGTGGTGAGGAAAAAAAAATATTCTTTTGGAAAAGTCGATCTTGTGCACGGTTTAAATAATATGTCGCGGGGCATAAGATGTTTTGGTTGCCATTAAGTGTTTCTTGGATCATTTTTCGTTGTCATGAGTCATTTGAATTGGTACATGTTTGAGTTTTCCTTTTGAGTTTTCGTGGTTTTGGTCTGTTTTAACTCCTGCACGTGAAATGTCGTTAGTTATCCGTGGGTTTGATTCGTTGATCGTGTCTAGTGGATTCAGGATGTAGTTTTGGGTTCGTATTGATTGGGAGCGTTGAGGTAGACATATGAAAGACTTGGTCGCGCCTACACGATTAAGTAGGTGGCCCTGAGAGAATGGTCAGAATGCCCTTAGTGGGGATGAAAGAGTTAAAAGTTCGTAGACGAACTAATGTGGTCATGAGGTCTCTTAGGAGTGCCAAGGGAGATGAATAGAGATTTGTATAATGTATGGATATTGGCACAAGTAACGCGCCATAGAGAGTGTTAGAAGGGGATATAATACCTCACATGCATTTATGATTGTTCGTAAGGCATGTAAGTTTTCCGAAAATTTCCTGAGATTTAGTAGGTTTGCCTATTACTGTGAGGTAGAACCATAAATAGAGCAAGTAGGAGAAGTGAGAGGAGTTGTAGTTAGTGCCTTTCCAAGGAAATTGTTGATGGAATGATTTTAAGAGCAAGAGTTGTTAGAAATTGCAATGGATGCAAGGTAAAATTTGAGTTGCTTAGTAGTAGATTGGCTGTGAAAAGCGGTTGAGTGGTCTGATAAGAGGAAGTATTGGTCTTTTAGAATACGTGTAGATTTTCGCGAGTAGAACGAGGTAGAAATTTATTCGTATTGCTTCTAAGAGAGGGTGCAAGGAGGACGTAGTTGAAACTGCTAAGGATGTTGTATGAACGCTTTGGGTTTACGGTTATGATTTTTGCTTCGCCGAGGCGCTAGCAGTTTTCATGTAGTCAATGAACCGGGGGTGCATGACAATATATAAACGAGTTGTCATCGGGAGCATCGACGACATCTTGATCTACTCAAATTTAAGAAGGAGAGTGAGGCGAATTATGAGTTGGTTTTGGAGTTGTTAGGAAAGGGAATTATACGTGAGATTTTCAAGAGTGAGTTTTAGGATTAAGTTGGCCAGGACGAATAGTCAGAGATGATGGCATATCGTGGAACCAGCAAGGGGCAAATTGAAGAAGGGTGAGGAAGCGTTTTGGAGGCTGAAGTGGTGGATTGGATAATGAGCAGATCTTGGAATTATCGGAAGGACTGGATGAATTCGCGAAGCATGACGATACGTGGAGCAAGGATTTGGATGTATACGAGAACGACAAAGAAAGGTGGTTGTTTATACGTTGTGGGAACTAAAGATTTGGAAGAACTATATAGACTTAGTTAGTGGATCTGGATTGTTATATCTGCCTAGAATGCTAGAGGCATTTGGGGTACGAGACGTAGAGAATGATCTATACAGATCATGAACGTCTCTAACACATATTTAATCATCTTGATTGAACATTTGGAAAAGGTGATGGGTGGAGTTAAGTGATGAAAGAAAATTGCAAGGCCAAGTACCATCTGGGAAAGGCAAGCATGGATGATGAGACATGGAATAAGAAGAATGAAGTGAAGCTGAGACGAACTTGAAATATATGGATGACGTATTAGGGTGGTTTGGATGAAGGATGTAGGTTGCACTAGTTGAGTTGTCTAAAGCAAAGAACGCGTCAACATGTATGTTGCGTGGCTTGGACAATCATATGCAGAAAATGGACGTAGACTATACTTCCTACATAGATAGGAGTAGCTTAGAAAGGGCGATGTAAGGACGAAGTTGGTGAAAGGGATACATTATGGGGTGGAGGAATAAGTACGACGAGAGTTGGGTGATAGTCGATATACTGACTAATTCATCTCATATTTCAAGAGGAATGAGAAGTCACGTAGTTGAGAAGTTAGAAGGATTGCGTACGGATGTGATGGAATAGAGGGTTTTGCGTAAAAGTTAGCCTAATATGTATGGAATGCCTTATGAAGGATTATGGCAAGGGAAGAAACGATGGGAAGCAAGCGTATTATACCGTTGATAGACTAATGTTTGGTATGAGCATACTATAGGGGTAATTGAGAAAGACGCCTAGAGCATTGGCGTGAGATTTGGAGATAGTTGGAGAACGCATTATATTTGGAAGAATTCTCCTACAAAGAGAGAGTCACTGGTGAGAGGGGCATATTCCTCATTGATGAGGATGTAAGGAATAAAGGAGGAAAAACCTAAATTATAGGCTGAAGACGGGATATAAGATAGTATGGAAATTAAGATTGTGAAGTGACAAGCGAAAAGTAGTATGGAGGAAGAATGATTCGAGGGAGCAAGAGGTTGTGAAGATAGTGGGGTGATATTGAAGAGAAACCGTTAAAGCAAGAGGTTAGTAGTCACGAACAATGGAACGTCCACCTAGAGAAAAGGTGTAACACATGTTAGTATGAAGGATGGTTAGTTACTTGGTGTCGAGCATGGGAAAGCAAGGATGAGATGGTGGTTATGACATGTTTCTTGTGAATATTATGGGAAGCTTTTGGTTATGCAATCCTGCATATACCATAGGATGTGTTTAAGGTTGGGATAACTTCCGAATGATGGAAAATCCGTAGAGGATAGAAGCCGTTAGGTATGGTGATAGGAATTGTAGTAGAAACTGCTGGAGTTAATTCATAGGAGATGAGGTGGATCACCGTTACAGTGGGATGAAGTTAGAAGCGGCCAACGTATTGGACCGGAGGTGGATCGGAAAACTATGGAGGTGGTGGCAGTGACTAAGTAGAGGTTGAAAATAGCAAAGAACCGACAAGAGAGCTATGCGGACAAGAGGCGTAAGCCGTTGAGATTTGAGATAAAGTTATGCTAAAGGTTTCACCATGGAAAGGGGTGATGCGGTTTGGAAAGAAAAGGGAAGTTAGCACCTAGATTTGTGGGTCCATTCGAAATCCTTGAAAGGATTGGGCTAGTGGCGTATAAGTTGAGATTACCGGAGGAATTGAGTAGTGTGCATGACGTATTTCATGTATCAAACTTGAGGAAATGCTTAACAAGAACTGACTTGCAAGTACCGTTAGATGATATTAGTATGGATACGAGTCTTCGTTTTATCGAAGAGCCGATAGAGATTTTGGGTCATGAAGCTAGGACGTTGGATAAAAAGGGTAATATACCGTAGTTATGGGTAAATGGAATTTGGAACGTGGACTAGAGTTCACGTGGGAACAGGAAGGATTTATGAGGAGCAAGTATCCTCAGCTAATTTATAATGACGATCCTAAGGAGTAAATCTCGGGACGAGATTTCTATTAGGAGGGAGTGATGTGACAACCGTGGTTTTGAGGTTCGTCACTTGGTCTTATTTTAAGGTTAATTTATGTGTGACTATGTGATTTGCGTGTTTACATGTTATTTTGCGTGAACGAGGTTGGTGTGGATATCGTTTATGGGTATAAAGTACTCATAAGTAAATCGAGTAACGGTTATTTCATGTTCATGAGCTCACAAATTAGTGACTATGAAATGAAATGGTGTTATTTTGGTGTTTTACGTATACGTATAAGTATTATAGTAAATCGTATTTTTTTTACGATTTGGGGTTTAGCATTTAGAGGTCTCGGGTAAGGTGTTTAGTCATGTGAGTGTTTTTCAGGATGGTTTTAAGTCATTTAGGACTTAGTTATAAAGTTTATTTCAAAATTTAAGATTTTTTTTAAAACTGTATATTTTACGTTTTTTTGGTATACGCGTAAAATTGACTAGTTTTACGGTTTTAAGGTTTCGGAGGCTTTAGGAGCTGAAATAAATTAAGGTAAATTAAGGTATTATTAATAACATAATAATAAGTAATAAAAAGAAAAAAAAATATATGTTAAAGTCGGTTTAGGCCGATTAAAAAGAAAGAAAAGGGAAAAAAAGGAAAAAAGGGAACCGGGCTTTTGTAATGGGCCAAAGACTTGTTAGGAAATTATATAAAGACTTTTTATTAACTAAAAACACATCATAATCCCTTGGAGATCAAGCTTAAGTCGAAATCAATGGAGTCTATTTAGGGTTCTTCATTAATTTTTCTTCTTTTAAAAATTCTAAGGTAAAATCTTCAATACACTTTTTAATTAAATTGTTTTTAATTCTCTTACAATCAATACATGATGGATCTAGGGTTAAGTTAATTATGAATTATGTATTATAATGGTATAAACATGATTAGATTAATTAGAGATAATAATTATACATGGTGATGGTAATTAATTAAACTAATTGTGTTAAATTCGTTTTTAAAAACTGGGCAAAATTTTATGTCACTTGTTTTGATCATATCTAGAGTTATACAAACCATTATTTTGCGATCCAAGAATTCCTGAATAGGTATTTGAAGTGGATTTTAAATTCAAGAAACGAGAACTAAATTGGAGGTCGGGAGGTGGGTCAAATACAGGTAAATAGTCGGAGGTCAAAACAGTTTTGAAATCAGTCGGGTTTAATTTAATGTTTTAAGGTGATTGGGGTACTTAGGAGTACGCTTGAGCCCTCTAATGAGCATCGTAGTTGGTTTATATATTAAATAAGAGACCTGAAGGGTGTCTAAGCAAATGGGTTAGGGTAAGACCTCCTAATCATAACAAACTTTTTGTATGTTTAAAATCGGTAATATGCGGATAGGCAGAGGTATATATATATATATATATATATATATATATATATATATATATATATATATATATATATATATATATATATATATATATATATATATATATATATATATATATATATATATATATATATATATATATATATATATATATATATATATATATATATATATATATATATATATATATATATATATATATATCGGGGCCTTAACAGTAGCTTTAAGGTTGGGGCAAAAGGGAGGAGTTAGCTGACATATGTAAGGGCATAGGATTTCCTTTACAGAGATCATGGGTATGGTTAGGTGGGCGTTTGGCTTATAGTTTGGAGACCTAAAAACCGGGACTGTTTTGGGTAAAATGTTAACGAGACGGGTTATGAAGTAAACTGAGTTAAGGGCTTTATAGAGGGGTGTAATGAGATGATTAGAGCATATAAATGAGGTATATATATGGGAGAAGGTTAGATGTCCATCATGGGTTGATGAGCCATCTTATTGTTTGGTTCATGTTTTGATTGTGTGCTTTTGTTTGTTAGCTTTTTGCTAGTGCGCGGATTTTTGGAGAAGCTCAATCAGGTGAGATTCATAGTCCCATATCTTTTAATGATTTTCACTTCCAGATGGGATGGAAGAGACACTGTATGGTTTTGTAACTAATGCTGTGAATGTTTTTATGGTCCGTGATGGACTTGTGTGTACACTTATGTGATTAACTGCTATGTGATTCTTGATTGTGTTTATGATTTGGATTGGGGGACACGTACCGTCTCAGTTATTGTGGTTTGACTTGGTACCAAGGGGATGTTGACAAGGCGGGTGTGACAACCCTAGATTTTGGATTTTTCACTTTTGACTGTTTGATGTTGATCATGTGCTTGGTGTGCGTTTATGTGTTATGTGCTCATATTTGAGACTTTATCATGATGTTAGACATTGTTTATGTAGTACATGGTACGTTATATGATGATGTGATGGGGTTGGTTCGTGCTCATGAGTTCACATGAATGTATAAATCATGGTATAAGTTGGAAATGAAACGAAATGAAACGAAATGAAATGAGTTCAGAAATGAACTGCAGAAAAGTTCGGGTATCGTTTTGATAAGGTTTCGTGTACGTAGCGTATGTTGTATGTATGTATTAAGTATATATAATATGGTTAGGATAAGTTTTATAGTTACTTTCTATATTTAGAAACTTTTAGAAATGAAGGCTAGTTCAAAAATCGCGTAAAAAGTCGAAAAATTAGCAAAAGGGTACCCGGTTTGGTCCCGAAAGTGTATAGGAGTATAAGTAAACATAAAATAGAAGGGGGAGAGTGTAAATATGATAAAACACAGAGAGGAGTCGAATTTGTGGGTCCCATATCCTTAATTTTAATAATTAAATTAATAAAAATAGGATAATTATCATTTAAAAGTCCTAATTGGGCCTAAACTTGTCCAGAAGGTTACCAAGGCCTATATAAACACTCCTAGACCCCTAAAAACGACTAATAACCCTAAATAAACCTAAAATCAGTCTAAATCTTCCATGGATATCAAGAGAAGTCGAAATTATGATTAGGGTTCATTAATTTTTCTTGTTTCAAGGTAAGTGATCAATTAAACCTTAATATAATTTATGTTTTTATTAATTAATCATAATTGTATTGTTAATTAACCATCATTGAGATGATTAGGGTTTTATTAATTTTATGGAAAAATATATTAATTAAGATCCATTAATGATTTTAGGGTTTGTGTTATAAATTTAGGGATAATTAATGATGTTTAGAGGGTTAGTGCATAAAGGCGTAAAACAGTCTTATTTTTAAGGCTGTCTTGTGTCGACTGTTCTGGGCAGTAGGTAGCACCTTTGGTCGAGTTTCTTTTTTTTAAAATTAAGTTCAGGGAGTCTACTTTTCAAAAATGTAAGGTTGGTCGAAAATGGAGTTAGGGAAGGTCGTCAAATAGTTTTTACAAAAACAGTGCGCTGTTCAGGAATAAATTTTGATTTCGGGGATTTGAGTCAAAACCTAACCAAACGGATGAGATAGCCAAATATTTTTGATTTGGAAACTCTTTATAATGTATATAAAAGGACTGGAGGTTTTCAATAAAATTTATGGTGTTTAGGTCGGGGTTTTTGTGTCAAACATTTAGCATGTATGGAAAATTAGTTTTGGTGAAAACGACTTTTGGCGTAGAGACTAAACGAAAGGGTTAAACGTGTAATTAGAAAGTAAAATTGGTTTTTGAAGTTCTTAGAGCATATAACAACATAACTCCAGTAGGGTAGGAGTCAAGTGTGGTGTTAAGTTCACTTCATGTGATCGTTTAGTGACTAGTAAACCGTACCGGGGAAAAACTGGAATTTTACGTATAGAATAGCTTGTAGTGGGAGAACTAGATAGTGGGGATTGGGGGATTAGATTCATCTTCTTGATTGTTACTTAACTTGGGTGTTAAGACCTGAGCTAAGGGTGTCGTGTATGATTTTATAGGTTTGCAGGAGTGCTAGCTTGTTGTGCTATCAGGTGAGTTCATAGCCCGTTTTGCTACATTTTTAAATGTTTTTCCAGTATGGGATGGAGATGACACTTGCAATGTTCTTTAACATGATTTAGTACTATGTTTTAAAATGTGTGGACATACATGTGATATTGTGTGACTTGCGTGCTTATGTGTTCTCATATGTGCTTTGATATGTGTTCTGATATGTGAATCTTGATTGGGTTATGATTGGGATTGGTACGTAGATGTATGGGCGTCTATGGGACCAGTTGTGATGTGTGTGGAGCGTGGGGCACGATCCGTCCTGAGTTCTTGGTTCTGAGTTTTTGGTTCGTGGGACACGATCCGTCCTGAGTTCTTGGTTCGTGGGGCACGATCCGTCCTGAGTACTTGTGCATCGTCTCTTCGGAGGCAAGATATCTCGACGGGGATATAGTTCATCTTCCACAGGTGGTGTGGGAAAGATCCGGATAGTGTGGTGTGTGTTCTTGTGTGTGTGACGGGATACTTCTTGATTGTTATAGTGTGCTTTGTGAATTGTAGATGTGATCGGTACTTGGTTTATGTTTTGTTGTGGATGCATGTAACATGATTATCACATTATGGTCTATTACTATAAATTGTTTTCCTTCAACTTATTTGCAGCGGATGTAAAGGTTTCTTATGATGTTCTAGATAACTTAAACCTATGTTCTCACCAACTTTATGTTAACAGATTTTAGTATCTTTTTCAGGTGAGGTAGTTGAGGAGGATGATGTTAGAAGTGGCTAGAGTATAGAGGCTGCTAGGATTGCATTAGGAGGATTCCCTTTCCTCTTAGATTTTATTTTGTGTCTTGATTAAGTGAACTTTATGGTACCTATATGTTTGATGTTTGTTCATTTGTATGTCTTTGGCCTGTTACCTACTTACCTAGACGCCTGCATTGTTGAGATATTGTTACGGCATTTGTGTCGCCATTTATGATATTTCAATTTCATTTAGTTCTCTCTATAGACACGTTGTTGTTGTGATGATATTCATACGTCGCGCCCCATATTCCGCCATGGTAGGGTGTGACAGAATGGTATCAGAGCCAATGGTTATAGAGAATTAGGTTGCTTAGCCGCGTAGCCTAATCTATAGCTTAAGGGTCCCTGCATATAGGCGTCATAGGAGTATGTGTGCATTTTATATTAATTGATGTGTTTGGATGTTATTTATTGCGATGTTTTGACTAGTATGAATTGAACCATAGTAAGTTCATACTTAGCTACATTTTATTTTCTTTACGAGTTTTGACTAGTGCGGGTAGAACTATAGTCGTATACGCTAGTCATTGTTGGATTTCGTTTAATTACGTTTTCATGTTCTTTATACATTTTGAATTTAGTCTACGCTGGTTCAGCTGGATTATGAGTTTATTTGTTTCATGCATTGGCTATGTTATTTTAATACATGTGATTTTGGACCTTATGTTATGTTGTGGATTACGTGCTTATATGAGTTGTAGGATCTATGTGATTATTTGAGTTGGTAGACTGATGTGTTATGTGTAGTATTAATTCTTATAAGTGTCATCATAGGAGGGAGTGCATTAGTGAAAGGGGACTGGTATAAGTATGGTGTCTAACATAGTTATACAAGTACCACGACATCAATGGATTCCTAAGTATGGTTGCATGAAAGAGGATTAATACATGCTTGTATTGTATATGTTGTATGGATTTGAGTGTATGTACGCCTATGCCTATATATGTGTATATCCCTTCTACTTATCGGTTGTATTCTTAGGATGGTTTTATAGCTCTTCATTCTTTGGGATGTTCAACTTCTGTAGTAGCGCATTTATCGAGTCCTCATTTCACGTATTTGTTTGTACGGTACTTTTGGTGTAGAGGCTATTGAGAGGGTGGAGAATTCTTTTTGGGATCACGGTATCTTTTAGTTTGTATCTTATGTGGTAAAAGAAATGGAATTTGTAAATAGTTAAAATAGTTGTTGGTAGTCGGTGAAATAAGGGTTAAGTGTCGTAAGCGTGTTTGAAATAAGATGGGATATATTTTTTTTTAACATATAAGTATGGCTTGTTTATTATTATTATTTTTTTTAAAAAAAACTAAAATTGGTTTTGATCACCTAAAGCTAATGATCTTTAGTTAAATTCTTGTTCTTATTTAATTAAATATGTTAAAATCATGTAATTACTCATATGATGGGTAAGGGTTTCTAATTTTCTGGAATTAAAATAA
The DNA here is from genome assembly GCA_025667525.1 of Glebionis coronaria. Lineage (NCBI taxonomy): Eukaryota > Viridiplantae > Streptophyta > Magnoliopsida > Asterales > Asteraceae > Glebionis > Glebionis coronaria. Next base: position 142,702 of record JANFOE010001528.1, on the reverse strand, counting down.
ATTAGGTCTTGAATTTGGTAATTAATGAGGAGTTTTAGGGTTTCAAATCGTTTTTTTTGTTATAAATCGGAGTAGGCAGAAACTGTCGCTAAATTGTCAGAATTCATCGCTAAACTGTCAGAAACTGTCGCTAATGTCTGGGCAGATTCTAGGTAAAAATCGTTTTGGTTATAACTTATTCGTTTTTAAAGATTTTTGGGTGATTCAAAAGCCTAAAGTTATGTACTCGGAGCGTACTTTTCAAATATTTAGAACGTATTGTCAATGGAAGTCAGTAGCTTGGTCGAATTAATTGTACAACTGTCGAGTTCAAGATTAATTTTCGGACAACATGGTTTAAACTCGTGTTTTGGGTATTTTGGGATAGTGGACACTTAGAAGGCTAACATAGGGCTGCTTTGGGATAGGATTTTAGATGTATCCATCATATAGATCGTTACATTAATGAAGAATGTGGGTTCCGGAGTCAATGTTGACGCGTGATATTGTGTTGTGTGCTTTAGACAATTGATCGTTCGTGAAGAGACTATAGATTTTTTTCGTCAAATGATTACATAAATTACTAATGTGATACCATGGTTTTAGAACAACTAATATACATTAAGGTACAAAATCCATTCTGGGGTAAAATTTGGTTTTGCACAAGGTTTTAATAGTATGTCACCGGTAGGTAATACGTTTCGGTTGTCGCTGGGTGCTTCTTGTGTCATTGGTCCGTTTTCATGGTTCGTTGGGAGTCGATACATGTTTTATGTTGAGTATCTTTTGGAGTCTCAGGTTTTGGTTCATATTTTTAAATTCTTTCACGTAAACGTCCGTTAGTTGTCTATGGGCTTGATCGTTTATCCGAAGTTGGGGGTCCTAAAATTTGTCTTGAGCTTATATTCATTGAGGGCGTTGTTGTAGTCATACGGATGATCTGGTTACGTTCTTATGAGAGAGATAGCGAGTTGGTTGTGAAATGAAGTTTTTTGAGCTTATGGAGTAAATCTCGGGACGAGATTTCTATTAGGAGGGAGTGATGTGACAACCCTAGATTTTGGATTTTTCACTTTTGACTGTTTGATGTTGATCATGTGCTTGGTGTGCGTTTATGTGTTATGTGCTCATATTTGAGACTTTATCATGATGTTAGACATTGTTTATTTAGTACATGGTACGTTATATAATGATGTGATGGGGTTGGTTCGTGCTCATGAGTTCACATGAATGTATAAATCATGGTATAAGTTGGAAATGAAACGAAATGAAATGAAATGAAATGAGTTCAGAAATGAACTGCAGAAAAGTTCGGGTATCGTTTTGATAAGGTTTCGTGTACGTATCGAATGTTGTATGTATGTATTAAGTATATATAATATGGTTAGGATAAGTTTTATAGTTACTTTCTATATTTAGAAACTTTTAGAAATGAAGGCTAGTTCAAAAATCGCGTAAAAAGTCGAAAAATTAGCAAAAGGGTACCCGGTTTGGTCCCGAAAGTGTATAGGAGTATAAGTAAACATAAAATAGAAGGGGGAGAGTGTAAATATGATAAAACACAGAGAGGAGTCAAATTTGTGGGTCCCATAGCCTTAATTTTAATAATTAAATTAATAAAAATAGGATAATTACCATTTAAAAGTCCTAATTGGGCCTAAACTTGTCCAGAAGGTTACCAAGGCCTATATAAACACTCCTAGACCCCTAAAAACGACTAATAACCCTAAATAAACCTAAAATCAGTCTAAATCTTCCATGGATATCAAGAGAAGTCGAAATTATGATTAGGGTTCATTAATTTTTCTTGTTTCAAAGTAAGTGATCAATTAAACCTTAATATAATTTATGTTTTTATTAATTAATCATAATTGTATTGTTAATTAACCATCATTGAGATGATTAGGGTTTTATTAATTTTATGGAAAAATATATTAATTAAGATCCATTAATGATTTTAGGGGTTGTGTTATAAATTTAGGGATAATTAATGATGTTTAGAGGGTTAGTGCATAAAGGCGTAAAACAGTCTGATTTTTAAGGCTGTCTTGTGTCGACTGTTCCGGGCAGTAGGTAGCACCTTTGGTCGAGTTTCTTTTTTTTAAAAATTAAGTTCAGGGAGTCTACTTTTCAAAAATGTAAGGTTGGTCGAAAATGGAGTTAGGGAAGGTCGTCAAATAATTTTTACAAAAACAGTGCGCTGTTCAGGAATAAATTTTGATTTCGGGGATTTGAGTCAAAACCTAACCAAACGGATGAGATAGCCAAATATTTTTGATTTGGGAACTCTTTATAATGTATATAAAAGGACTGGAGGTTTTCAATAAAATTTATGGTGTTTAGGTCGGGGTTTTGTGTCAAACATTTAGCATGTACGGAAAATCAATTTTGGTGAAAACGACTTTTGGCGTAGAGACTAAACGAAAGGGTTAAACGTGTAAGTAGAAAGTAAATTGGTTTTTGAAGTTCTTAGAGCATATAAAAACATAACTCCAGTAGGGTAGGAGTCAAGTGTGGTGTTAAGTTCACTTCATGTGATCGTTTAGTGACTAGTAAACCGTACCGGGGAAAAACTGGAATTTTACGTATAGAATAGCTTGTAGTGGGAGAACTAGATAGTGGGGATTGGGGGATTAGATTCATCTCCTTGATTGTTACTTAACTTGGGTGTTAAGACCTGAGCTAAGGGTGTCGTGTATGATTTTATAGGTTTGCAGGAGTGCTAGCTTGCTGTGCTATCAGGTGAGTTCATAGTCCCGTTTTGCTACGTTTTTAAATGTTTTTCCAGTATGGGATGGAGATGACACTTGCAATGTTCTTTAACATGATTTAATACTATGTTTTAAAATGTGTGGACATACATGTGATATTGTGTGACTTGCGTGCTTATGTGTTCTCATATGTGCTTTGATATGTGTTCTGATATGTGAATCTTGATTGGGTTATGATTGGGATTGGTACGTAGATGTATGGGCGTCTATGGGACCAGTTGTGATGTGTGTGGAGCGTGGGGCACGATCCGTCCTGAGTTCTTGGTTCTGAGTTCTTGGTTCATGGGACACGATCCGTCCTGAGTTCTTGGTTCGTGGGGCACGATCCGTCCTGAGTACTTGTGCATCGTCTCTTCGGAGGCAAGATATCTCGACGGGGATATAGTTCATCTTCCACAGGTGGTGTGGGAAAGAACCGGATAGTGTGGTGTGTGTTCTTGTGTGTGTGACGGGATACTTCTTGATTGTTATAGTGTGCTTTGTGAATTGTAGATGTGATCGGTACTTGGTTTATGTTTTGTTGTGGATGCATGTAACATGATTATCACATTATGGTCTATTACTATAAATTGTTTTCCTTCAACTTATTTGCAGCGGATGTAAAGGTTTCTTATGATGTTCTAGATAACTTAAACCTATGTTCTCACCAACTTTATGTTGACAGATTTTAGTGTCATTTTCAGGTGAGATAGTTGAGGAGGATGATGCTAGAAGTGGCTAGAGTATAGAGGCTGCTAGGATTGCATTAGGAGGATTCCCTTTCCGCTTAGATTTTATTTTGTGTCTTGATTAAGTGAACTTTATGGTACCTATATGTTTTATGTTTGTTCATTTGTATGTCTTTGGTAAGATAGGCCTGTTACCTACTTACCTAGACGCCTGCATTGTTGAGATATTGTTACGACATTTGTGTCGCCATTTATGATATTTCAATTTCATTTAGTTCTCTCTATAGACACGCTGTTGTTGTGATGATATCTATACGTAGCGCCCCATATTCCGCCATGGTGGGGTGTGACAGCGGGGCCTTGGGGAGGTACATAGATGTGTGAGCATCTATGGGACCAATGGATAATGACAAGGCGGGGCCTTGAGATTGGTACATAGGTGTATGGGCGCCTATGGTACCATGGTGTTTGGTAAGGCTGGGAGCCTTGGATTTGGTTTAGAATGATTGATCTTGAATGTTAGTTGTTAATGCATACTTGTAGCACATTGTCCATATGTTTAGTGGTTTATGGTTGTTCACAGCTTATTATAACCTATTTTCGGTTGGAGTCTAAACCTAGGACTCTCACCAACATTATGTTGACGTGTTTTAGTGTCTCTTTCAGGTGATAAAGTGGTTAAGCGTGAGAACATATGTGGCTAGGATTGGAGTCGCGTAGGAATGCATTTAGAAGGAGATCCCCGTTCCTTCTTAGTTTACTTTTCTGTTTGTTTCAATAAGTGATACTATGAACCTATATGTTGATTTGTTTGTGTTATTTGTTTGTATTGGGTAAGAGGTAGGACTGTTACCTACTTACCTAGACTCCTGCATTGATGAGATATTGTCATGACATTTGTGTCACCTTTTATGACATTTCTAATTCATATAGTTCTCTCTATGGACACGCTATTGTTGTGATGATATCCATGCGTCGCGTCCCATATTCCACCATGGTGGGGTGTGACACCAACCGTGACCCACACAGGGGTTGGTTGTACCTTGTTTTACCAAGCCGCAACCCAAAAATCCCAAAACAGGGGGTAACGAGCATAAGGGGGTGTTTGGATATTAAAAACAGTTAGTACCTAGACTCAGTAGGTGGTGTTTGGGTTTTACTCGCAGAAAGGGGGTGTTTGGGATTGCGAGCTGTGATAATCCGTCAATTTATGGTTGATATTTTATTCTAAATATTTATTTGAAAACATTATTTTAATGTTACAATATGAACTCACTTATTTTTGGGAAGTAATTTGGATTTACGTCTTGAAGTAGCGTCGACTACGTCTAAACCGGAGGATTCAACATTACGTGCTTACGTTTACATACACCATCTTTGGTGACAGTTCGACATTTCAGAAAATAAATTTATCTATGAATATTATTTTGGAGTTTTAAATTTGTGTTGGTTCATAAACTCACAAATTTACGAGAAGAGACTAGGACTTACGATTTTATTTTAACGTCCTTTACGACTAAACCGGAAACCTTAGGATTACGTATTTACGTTTTCGAACTCCATTTTTGATGAGACAATTTTTATTGGATTCGTTTTGTAACGTTGATTCATAATTTATAAAAACGTTTTTCGTAAAACGACCCGAGGGCACGCAAATCGAGGAAAATATAATCGAGGAGTACCCGTAAATAAATGGGGATGAGACAAGTGGGACACTTGTCCCACCCCCAAAACCGGCCAACATGAAGCTACAACACATCTATGATGTGTCAAAACCTCAACACTTAGCTTACACATGTAACTAGCTTACTATGTAAGCCAAGCTACCATCAAAACCACTACCTAAAACCATTTTTCATTTCTCACACATGCAAACAACTAAATCCTCTCTTCCTCTCTATAGGATTTCGTCCCATACTCCCCAAAAATACCCATTTGATCCAAATTTAACCACAAACATATGTTATAACTTACATATGTTAATCTCCATTCAAAAAGAGGAAGATTGGTGCAAGTTTTAACATCCAAGGAGGAGTTTCCATGGAGTCTTGAGGCTGATTTTCCATAAGGTATTCATGAAGATTGGTGATCTTGAAGATGGTCATGGTTATGCACAAGTTTCTCCATCAAAATCCATGTCCAAATCATAACCTACATCAACATGGTGGTATAAAGATTGTCCTCCTCATCTTCTTGTTATTTTGATTATGTAAACATGTATTTTATTTCCTATTGTATATTTATATGATGATTATATGATGATAAAAATGTTATGTGGGGATTTGGTGTTGATAAACATGATTAAAAAGGTGAAAACCATAAGAAACAAGGTTAAAATCTTGGTTAAATTTGATGGCTGTATAAAACAGTAAACAACCATATGGTAAATTGATAAAATGATGAAGTAGAATGGATTTACAGTAAGCTATATGTCTTGTACACATGTGAGAGTTGGCCATGCAATGGAATCATTGTAATGAGTGAGATATGATCAAAACAAGTTTAAGATACAAATCTGAGTTCACTGTTTTGGACGATTTTTAGAAAATATTTAGAAGATGATTCAACAGTAGCTATAAAAGAGTTAAATGTAGCACATATCATGTAGTTTATGTGATAAAAATTTGAGCTTCTATCTCCATATAGAACTTAAGATATGGCAGTTTTGGTGAAAGTGAAGTTAAAAATCAGATTTTTGGAAATAATGTTTATTAATATTATATAAGCACTCACATTATAATGTATAAAATGTAAAAATATAAACCCACTAACTTATAAAACTTATTTATATAAATATATAAAAGGTTAATTAAATGGGTAAATTATATAAATGGTGGTGAAATAATATTTATAAGTAATAAAAACTATAAACTTGATTTTTACGACTTTTTCGGCTATCGCCGTAAAATTAACGTTTTTCGCCAAATAAAACTTAGACGACCAAACCCGTCTAATGTAAAGTTTATAAAAGTCATATACTGATATATAGGTAACTAATACAAGTAAAAACCGATAAAACCCGAACTATAGGGCATACGGACATTAACGAGCTAAGTAAACATATTGGACTAATACTTGGGCTAATAATTAGACTAAATAAGATAAACACTCATAAAAAGAACTTATTGGGCTTAACCCATTTGGGCCCAACATGGAAAGTATACATACTGATAAAATAAGTATAACAAGGATTAAAACAAGTTAAGGAACTTATAATAAGTTTATTGGACTTAAAACACGTAAATAGGTAAAACTAGTAAACTAGTATAAAAGTTACCGACATATAACACTAAAATGAGTAAACGAGAATATGTAAACCCACTTGATCATCATATATATATAATCATCATATGTATACATAATTGTTATTTTTATTGGACATGAGTCTAAGACGAGTATTATTTGTCTAGGTTTCCGTGATTGAAGCACGTACCGTACGTCCGAATTGCCGATAACCCGCCTTCCCACATCAACGTGAGTTCATAGCCTCGCACTCTTTTAAATGTTTTTATAAATGTTTTATAAACCCGCGAGGGAGATAACATGTTAGTTTTTATAAAATTAGGACACCATTTGTCCCGATTGTTTGTTTATTGATTTGGACCCGAATGATTGAATGACCCGATTGTATGACCCGATAAATGATTAAATGACCCGATAGATGAAATAAAATGGATTATTAAAGTTAGGTTATGTCACTAAAAGTCCCATTAGCATGAATTGTGAACTACCGGGATTTGGTAGACGCTTATGCATTTAATAGTACTATTTGGGGACGATCACCCCAGTTCGCGCCTTGACGGTTGATCCCCGTCGTGCCACATTGATTGGTAAGCGAATTTATGTATGAGAAGATTTCCATAGCGTGACCTTTGTGACGACACGCTACTTTAGATGGGCAAAATTGGTATCGGGTTAGCTACCCGTTGTTGGTTTAGTAAGGTAACAATGTCATGCGGCTTATAATAATCCAAAACTAACGAAATACTATTAGACGCTTCGAATTACGATGTATTGCCTGACTAGCAATACAGGGTCATACTATTGATATTATGTTCGTGTTTTGGTTTTCATAACCATATTCATACAACGGATTTTATTTGAATTTATACGACGTCATAAGACGTATTGTATGATGTTTTTACGACATTGGCTCGTATAATGATTTTTAAGGCAAATGCCTATATTATGATTTTCGATAAGGATTTGTATAAAAATGACTTTGGCTATTTTATGGCCTATTACAAAGATTTGTATAAAATGATTTTGGCTATTTTACGGCCTATTACAATGATTTGTACGAATTGATTTTTGGTACTAATTTTATACCAAAGTTATATTGATGGAATTTATTAAACTCTATGAATTCACTCGGCGTTATCGCTTACCTTTTCTTTTAACATGTTTTATCTCAGGTACTTGAAGGTAATTCTCGGGAAGACAACAAGAATTCATGGCCCGCACCTAAATACTTATTTCCATTCAAATACTTTGTAAAACTTCGTATGAAATATAATGACTTGGGACCGATGTAACTTTGATATTTATGAATGGAAATGATTTATTATTTAACGACGCGATTTTTATGCGTTGTCTAAGATGTGAGTAATGTGCTATCCCGTAACACCAACTAGTCTTCCGCTGTACTGAGTTGTATAAATTTGGGAGTGTTACAGTTTGGTACCAGAGCTCTCGTTATAGAGAACGAAAGATTTTTAAAACTAAGGTTTTGAATAAAACATTTCAAAATCTTTTAACTATAAAATTTTTTCTAAAAATGTCTAAAAATCTTTTGACTATAACGGTGCCGAAGAATTCCCGAGTTACCGACAAGGCCAGACTGAGAAGTGTTATTTTAATATATATATAACTTGGATTATATATATATATATATATATATATATATATATATATATATATATATATATATATATATATATATATATATATATATATATATATATATATATATATATATATATATATATATATATATATATATATATATATATATATATATATATATATATATATATATATATATATATATGATGTAATTTTATTACATGATTGTTTGATGATTATTTTGATATTTATACGAGGTATTTATACGACGTAGATTGTCACAAGGAACCCCAAATCCCCTAGTAAATTAATCGAAGCTATTCTCGTAGGAATTCTAGTTATCCTAGATCTAAACCAAGTTGTGGATATTTATGATCCCAACAAATGGTTGATATTCGTAGAAATGTAGATATTAGTTGATTGTGATATTAAAGAAGAATTGGCGAGATTAAATCTGATATCGATGTCATGACGATCTTTCCTTATAGAGTGGAGTTTGACAAAACGTTACCACCTAGAAAGATGTCATCTGATTCGTTATCACCCAATTCTTAAATTTGAAATCGAAAGGGTGAATGTTGCACTTGAGGCTGTCATTGGAACCATTACCCAAAAGCCTCATGCCACTAGTACCTTTCCGAGAAATCTGATTGAATGTGTGAGTCATCTCATGCTAGTGACTCATTTGATAATTGTTGTTGTAAGAGCTATAGGATTGGAATTAAGTGTTGATCATATTGAGCTTTTATTGCCCTATTAAGGCCTAAGAATAAGGTTGAAAGTATTGGAATATGAGGTAGGATATCGAATTGAGTATGAGTTGATTAAAACTTGAATAAAATAAAACTTAACTTGTATGGAATATGAGATTGATAAGAGGAAATTATTAAGTTCTGTGATTTAATCATAAGGTTTTTGATTGATTATTAGTTTGTGTTAAGTGTTGTTCCTAGGCCATTGTCCACTAACGAAGATGCCCAGTGTCCAACGAATAAATTGAAGAAATCTTCTTCTGAATTGGGACCAATGGATCTTCCGGGACAGGCAGGACACCTAATGACTCTTGTAGATTAGTATTCATTGTGGTATCTTTTAAAATCCCTAACTTAACTGAGATATCAGTTGGTAGGATGAGTTCTGAGAATTGTATGACATAGTGACACATAAAGTGTTACGGTACAATTTGACTTGTTTGTGATTAATGAAAAAGACTACCTTTGACTGCTAAATTCTACATGTATCGATGTTATCTATCCTTTATTGCTTCATCCTAATGTTCGCATTAGTGCTGCAACCAGTGAACAAGTACTCATCTTGAATTGAGTTACGTTGTGGATTATTCTTTTTGAGTGCCATCAAGATCATGAACCTCATGATTATTTGGCTAAGCTCATTTCCTATCATATCGTAGTTAATTTTTGGTGAACAAGCTTTCATCACTCTTTTGCAGATCACTCATTGTTTTTATAAAGTTAAAACGGTATCCTTTGAGAAAATTTAATTTTCATCACAATAAGGATTATTCAAAGTGAGAATTATAAGTGATTGTTATCGAAATGAAGTTGTTTATAAAACACCTTGGAAAACCTAATTGTTTTCATAACAAAGAAAATCTTTGTAAATTTATTTTTGATTCTTATTTAAGAATTAAGCATGAAGATGTTTTTATTATAAACATGATGATAAAATTTTTGACGAACTGAGTATTGCATCGTTAATCTTGAAATTGTATATAGTTGCGCGCCTACATACAATTTGGAAAGGACCATGCAAGGCTGATTAGTAGTCACCATAAAACTAATGAATAAACACTACATTTTCTTTGAAGATTGTGAATGATTAAATTTTATGAGATCTGCAAGAAGTGAAAAATAGGGACATAGTGTTAGGGACACCTACATATGTGCCTGTAGCCTCTATTCTTCTTAGTCGAATTTACTCATCTGTGGAAATTGTCTTACTTGACAATTGACAATTCTTTATGGACAAATTCTCCCGTAGTGAGATTCTTAGGAAAAGTATTCGATTACCGAGTGTTGATACCCGACTGGATGTATCGACGTTCCTATCATTTCTTTGATTTGATTTCATTTTAATGACCTGGGTAACGATCCGAGGAGCTTTCGAATGCGTACTCAAATTATGAAAACATGGGATATACTCATATTCGTTAATGTTTTCGTCTGTATCTGATTTGAAATTCTCTCCCGTAGATTATGCGTTGACCCTACTCTTTTAATAGTAGTTGTGTCTCCAGATATCCTTGAACTTGTGAAGGATTATGAATTATTATTAGTCTTTTGAGAAGTTCACATCTTATCGACGGCAATAAAACTGAAAGGTTGGTAATGCCAGTAGAATGGATTGATTGATTATGACATGACGACATTGTCTTAATTAATGGGAACTCGAGTAGAATTCCCCTAAATGATAAGATGTTGATTATCAAAGGTGATCTAAATAATTCTTGATGGATGATTTTATCCTGCATTTAGACTTGAAATTATACCTGTAAATGGTTGTGAACTGGTTATAGATATCGTAATCTAGAAAGAACTTAATATGAATTTATTAAAAGATGTTTATGTTATCTAAACTTTAGGAGGTATTTGTTAATAAATTACCTAGACTTTTGCCATTAAGGCAAGTTGAAATTGGTATTGATTATATTTCCGGTGCTGCACTTGTGGCTTGTGCACTGTACGTCAGCACCATCTGAATTTAAGGAATTACCGTACAACTGAGAAAGTTGTCGGAGAAAGATTTTATTATACCAAGCCTGTCATCCTGAAGAGCTATGGTGTTATCTTTCCTTATATGTATAGATTACTGTGACTGAGTAAATTGACAATCGAAAACGATATCCATAACTCGAAATGGAAGATTTGTTCGATCATTTACAAGGTTCTAGCGTTTGTTTTAAAGATTTGATTCACGACATGGTCATCATCAACTTCGCGTCCGCGAAGAAGATTATGTATTCCAATCACTACATCCGGAACTTGTAATGAACATTATGAGTTTCGCGTGGTGACGTTTGGATTGACTAATACACATGTAGCATTCATAAATTTTGTGAATCACGTGTGTAGGCTGTAATTTGATAAATTCATGCTCGTGATCATTAAGGACTATATGTTTGTTTATCAGAATAAGAATGAGTTAATAATTATTTATAGATTGCCCTGAATTGGCTAAACAATGAAAAGTTATACCTTAAATATTTAACATGTGATTAAGGACTTAATCCTTTATATGATTTAACCGTGTAATTAATAGATAATGGAAGCTATATTGACTTTTCAAAGATTAGAACCATTAACGCTTAGGGATTAAAAACTTAATCCTTTACATAAAATGACCGTTGGATTAATAATGGTAAGATGTATGCATATAGACTCTTCAAAAATTAAGAGCCCTTTTAAGACTTTGGATTTTACCAAAAAGAAATGGAAATATATTTTGACAAATGTTTTAAGAAAGGATTTTTAAGGGATTATTCCCTTATACACAAACCATTTAACTAAACTTTTGTTTAGGGGTAAATGTTTGTGTATACTTCAAGATAACTTAAGAAGGATTGAGGAAAACCATTTAAACCATGACTTGAATTTTGAAACGACAATTTTTGCTTTTCAACTAAGAAAATTTTGACCAAAGTATAACCAAAGATTTCTCGAACATTTTCGGATCTTATTAATTATTTTAATTACTTTCGATAAATCAACCGAAATCTTGTTATTTAAATTCAAATTTATTTTGAACATTTTATATAATTGGTCGAACTAAGAAATTTAAACTTTTAACGTTTACGTTTCATAAAAATTAAATAATTATTGTTAATTTACATATAATAATTATCGACGCTTTAGACGCCGGATTGAAAAAAACTGATAAAAATGATAGTTGAGACGAAACTGAAACATAAAAGATATGAAGAAAGAATTTTGAATAAATACAGTTATGATATTTATTTCATCAGGAGAAAGTGAACATAATTACTGACGCATAATATAGAAAGAATATATGAGTAAATTATGGATATGATAATTATATCATCATGAGAGGTGAATATAGATACCGACACGTTATGTATAAGAGATAAAGAACCAATCAGGACATGTTCCCTAATAATGAAGGTGCAAAATAAATTGCCGAACAATATAAAAATAACCGATGCTTGTAAGAAGGATAATATAGATAATAAAAAGGGGTTCGCGGCTAATATGAACCATTAAAATTGAGAAGCCGATAGCGTTAAATGTTTTAAAGGCCACTTGTGGTTGCCTAAATATGGAGATTGTGAGATATAGTTATGTTGGAATTTGTAAGTATAAGTATTATATTTATGTCGTTTCTGACTAAAAGTATCTTTGTCTGAAGAAGTTGTACAGATGGCAATTATGAAGACAGACATCACCTCATACATTAGTAAACGTCTAGCTATTGCAAAGGTCATCATCTGAATTTGATTCGATTTGGGTCATCGTCGACAGACTGACCAAATCTGCTAATATCATTCCCGTTAATGATAAATGCAAAAGAGTTATGTAAACATAGTGTGCCTGTATCGAACATCTTTATCAAGATCCTCGCTTCGCATCGAATTTCTAGAGATTTGCTCAGAAATCATTGAGAACGAACCTTGATGAGAGTACTATGTACCACCCCAAATCGAAGGGACGAGGTAAAGTAACGATACAAAGTAATATAAGTGCTGTTTTATGTTTGAATGATTGACCTTTGGTAATAGACTGTATAATCGTTTTCCTTTGAAAAGATTATCATCGATAATCATCGTGTTAGGATTGAGATCGAATCTTGTTAGGATCTAAATATTAGAGCATCTGTAAGCAAGAGTTAAGATGAAGACATCCGACATACACCCATTGTGAGTTGGACATGTCTTTTAGGTTTAAGGTTCCTATGATGGCGAACCAATCCTTGCAAAATACTCGACCCGCGAGACCTTAATTGATTGTTGAAATTAGGATGTGATTATTGACCGCCGATAGTGGGCAGGAGGTTATGTGAATATGAAATGTAGATCTTGAAGTGCCAAATGGGTAGCGAAGTTATGCCACAATTTTTAACCTTGGAAAAATGAATTCATGATCTGACAAATCATGGGATATAAGTCCCCGTTGTATGGGACCATTGAGATGATGTAAAAGATTTGGTTTGAAAGGCATATAAGTTGGATCTACCCTAGGACTTCACGGACTGCGTGAATTATGTTTCGTAAATCGAACTTGATGGAATATCTATCAAGTGAAATTCTGCTTATTCTTAGTAGAGCTTAGATCGGCGAAAAGTTACATTCATCAGAAACCCGTGAACATCATGGATAGAGAAAGTAAGTCAACATTTAGCCTGATCTTATTCCCGTAGTTATGTTTGATGAAACTCGCGTATTATAATGGATTACACTGGTGATAAAAGACCGAATGTGGAGGAAATACCCACATGGCTTTAACTCTATAAGAAGCGAGTAGTAAGGTAAGATGATCTTTGAGGACAAAGATCCTGTTTAGGGGTAAATGCTGTGATAATCCGTCAATTTATGGTTGATATTTTATTCTAAATATTTATTTGAAAACATTATTTTAATGTTACAATATGAACTCACTTATTTTTGGGAAGTAATTTGGATTTACGTCTTGAAGTAGCGTCGACTACGTCTAAACCGGAGGATTCAACATTACGTGCTTACGTTTACATACACCATCTTTGGTGACAGTCCGACATTTCAGAAAATAAATTTATCTATGAATATTATTTTGGAGTTTTAAATTTGTGTTGGTTCATAAACTCACAAATTTACGAGAAGAGACTAGGACTTACGATTTTATTTTAACGTCCTTTACGACTAAACCGGAAACCTTAGGATTACGTATTTACGTTTTCGAACTCCATTTTTGATGAGACAATTTTTATTGGATTCGTTTTGTAACGTTGATTCATAATTTATAAAAACGTTTTTCGTAAAACGACCCGAGGGCACGCAAATCGAGGAAACTAGAATCGAGGAGTACCCGTAAATAAATGGGGATGAGACAAGTGGGACACTTGTCCCACCCCCAAAACCGTCCAACATGAAGCTACAACACATCTATGATGTGTCAAAACCTCAACACTTAGCTTACACATGTAACTAGCTTACTATGTAAGCCAAGCTACCATCAAAACCACTACCTAAAACCATTTTTCATTTCTCACACATGCAAACAACTAAATCCTCTCTTCCTCTCTATAGGATTTCGTCCCATACTCCCCAAAAATACCCATTTGATCCAAATTTAACCACAAACATATGTTATAACTTACATATGTTAATCTCCATTCAAAAAGAGGAAGATTGGTGCAAGTTTTAACATCCAAGGAGGAGTTTCCATGGAGTCTTGAGGCTGATTTTCCATAAGGTATTCATGAAGATTGGTGATCTTGAAGATGGTCATGGTTATGCACAAGTTTCTCCATCAAAATCCATGTCCAAATCATAACCTACATCAACATGGTGGTATAAAGATTGTCCTCCTCATCTTCTTGTTATTTTGATTATGTAAACATGTATTTTATTTCCTATTGTATATGTATATGATGATTATATGATGATAAAAATGTTATGTGAGGATTTGGTGTTGATAAACATGATTAAAAAGGTGAAAAACCATAAGAAACAAGGTTAAAATCTTTGTTAAATTTGATGGCTGTATAAAACAGTAAAGAACCATATGGTAAATTGATAAAATGATGAAGTAGAATGGATTTACAGTAAGCTATATGTCTTTTACACATGTGAGAGTTGGCCATGCAATGGAATCATTGTAATGAGTGAGATATGATCAAAACAAGTTTAAGATACAAATCTGAGTTCACTGTTTTGGACGATTTTTAGAAAATATTTAGAAGATGATTCAACAGTAGCTATAGAAGAGTTAAATGTAGCACATATCATGTAGTTATGTGATAAAAATTTGAGCTTCTATCTCCATATAGAACTCAAGATATGGCAGTTTTGGTGAAAGTGAAGTTAAAAATCAGATTTTTGGAAATAATGTTTATTAATATTATATAAGCACTCACATTATAATGTATAAAATGTAAAAATATAAACCCACTAACTTATAAAACTTATTTATATAAATATATAAAAGGTTAATTAAATGGGTAAATTATATAAATGGTGGTGAAATAATATTTATAAGTAATAAAAACTATAAACTTGATTTTTACGACTTTTTCGGCTATCGCCGTAAAATTAACGTTTTTCGCCAAATAAAACTTAGACGACCAAACCCGTCTAATGTAAAGTTTATAAAAGTCATATACTGATATATAGGTAACTAATACAAGTAAAAACCGATAAAACCCGAACTATAGGGCATACGGACATTAACGAGCTAAGTAAACATATTGGACTAATACTTGGGCTAATAATTAGACTAAATAAGATAAACACTCATAAAAAGAACTTATTGGGCTTAACCCATTTGGGCCCAACATGGAAAGTATACATACTGATAAAATAAGTATAACAAGGATTAAAACAAGTTAAGGAACTTATAATAAGTTTATTGGACTTAAAACACGTAAATAGGTAAAACTAGTAAACTAGTATAAAAGTTACCGACATATAACACTAAAATGAGTAAACGAGAATATGTAAACCCACTTGATCATCATATATATATAAAAATCATATGTATACATAATTGTTATTTTTATTGGACATGAGTCTAAGACAAGTATTATTTGTCTAGGTTTCCGTGATTGAAGCACGTACCGTACGTCCGAATTGCCGATAACCCGCCTTCCCACATCAACGTGAGTTCATAGCCTCGCACTCTTTTAAATGTTTTTATAAATGTTTTATAAACCCGCGAGGGAGATAACATGTTAGTTTTTATAAAATTAGGACACCATTTGTCCCGATTGTTTGTTTATTGATTTGGACCCGAATGATTGAATGACCCGATTGTATGACCCGATAAATGATTAAATGACCCGATAGATGAAATAAAAGGGATTATTAAAGTTAGGTTATGTCACTAAAAGTCCCATTAGCATGAATTGTGAACTACCGGGATTTGGTAGACGCTTATGCATTTAGTAGTACTATTTGGGGACGATCACCCCAGTTCGCGCCTTGACGGTTGATCCCCGTCGTGCCACATTGATTGGTAAGCGAATTTATGTATGAGAAGATTTCCATAGCGTGACCTTTGTGACGATACGCTACTTTAGATGGGAAAAATTGGTATCGGGTTAGCTACCCGTTGTTGGTTTAGTAAGGTAACAATGTCATGCGGCTTATAATAATCCAAAACTAACGAAATACTATTAGACGCTTCGAATTACGATGTATTGCCTGACTAGCAATACAGGGTCATACTATTGATATTATGTTCGTGTTTTGGTTTTCATAACCATATTCATACAACGGATTTTATTTGAATTTATACGACGTCATAAGACGTATTGTATGATGTTTTTACGACATTGGCTCGTATAATGATTTTTAAGGCAAATGCCTATATTATGATTTTCGATAAGGATTTGTATAAAAATGACTTTGGCTATTTTATGGCCTATTACAAAGATTTGTATAAAATGATTTTGGCTATTTTACGGCCTATTACAATGATTTGTACAAATTGATTTTTGGTACTAATTTTATACCAAAGTTATATTGATGGAATTTATTAAACTCTATGAATTCACTCGGCGTTATCGCTGACCTTTTATTTTAACATGTTTTATCTCAGGTACTTGAAGGTAATTCTCGGGAAGACAACAAGAATTCATGGCCCGCACCTAAATACTTATTTCCATTCATATACTTTGTAAAACTTCGTATGAAATATAATGACTTGGGACCGATGTAACTTTGATATTTATGAATGGAAATGATTTATTATTTAACGACGCGATTTTTATGCGTTGTCTAAGATGTGAGTAATGTGCTATCCCGTAACACCAACTAGTCTTCCGCTGTACTGAGTTGTATAAATTTGGGAGTGTTACACGAACAGTGGGAACAGAAACAAGCAGTGGGAACAACACAAACAATGGGAATAATATACTAACCAGTGGGAACAAAACCAATCAGTGGGAACTGCTGGTTGGTGATGTCAGCCAAGGGGACCACAACGTGGGCTGTGGTGGGCCTGGTTTGGTTAGAGACATGGGTTTCTCGGGGAGGGTTTTTAAGCACAAATTCGGGAATATACGAATATATAAAATACAAGGATTTACTTAGTTTAATTAAATCTTTTTATAAATAAGTTTTATAAATGAATTTAATTATACTAGTCGGCTACCCGCGCAATGCGGCGGCGGGTAGCCGGTGACTAATTTCATGGCAAAAATAGATCAATGAAATTCATATCTTATATCGTAAGATTTTGGTAAACCAAGAGACCATCATTACAAAAACGAACATCTTTTCTGGAGACAACGACCACAGTTTTTCGGCACCTCAAAGTCGACGACAGCGGGTGGTGGTTGAGATAGAGCGATTGTTTTGTTTTGCATAAATTTCATATGTGTTTTAAGATTTTTTTGTGACTTTAAATATGAAAATTAATTGTTTCAGGCTTTAAAAATGCTTTTATGTATTAAGTTACAGCATGATTAAGACATTTCTGTTTTTGTTGTAACTTCTAATTATACTTAAAAACACTTAAATTTTCCGTTACAAAATTGTATTGATTACCATTATTTCTAGACTTTTAATATGCATTCCATTATTAGAAATGTTTGAGGCTTAATTTTTAAGACTTCTAATTATATAAAATGTGCTAAATGCTTTATATATTAGTATAGATTGTTTTGTGTTATTAATTTAATTAGTAACATTAAATTAATCCTTTTAATTACTTTAAACATGTGATTTATTTTATGATTTAAATTTCAAGAAAACGAATTTGGAAATCTTTCTAAATTTAGAAACTTTCTAGTTAAAGCAGGTTACTATTTATAGTAATATTATTATATTGGAAGAGATATTACACAGTAATCAGGAACACGTTATACATATTAGTCTGTAATGTTTTCGAACAGTCAGAAATTATCATATTATATACAAACAGTAATACAAGAGTAAAATAAATTAAACTAAGAACATATAAGAATCAGTAACCGTAAACAGTAATCAGACAACTCATTTCACGTCCCTTATTTATGTAGTATTCGTGAAGTCGGAGTAGATTCTTCAGCTTTCATTCTTACTTCATTACTGGACACGAGCTACGGATTTCCCGTCTTTCAGTAAGGACTCCCTTCTATGCATGATTAGGATTCCCTGTCTGCAGCCAAATTGTTATTCCTAGTATACGTTTTAAATCTTATCAGTAAACATTTTAATAACTAAGTTAAATTGCCCGAGCTTTATATACAAGCATGACCAGTATGTACTAGTTACGGAGGTATCGTAACCATGACACTAGAGGCACCGGTGTCATGACTCTTCTGCGGGGAGTGATTTCTCGCAGCGTCCTTTTTATTTCAGCTTAACCATTTTATAAGTATTATCAGTAGGGCGTATGGATGCATCCTAGGTTATCAGTTTACAGCTTATCAGGTGAATGTGGTGTGTGCTCTACATCCTTCACATTAGAGTTGATCCCTCCACCCAGCACATTATTTAGAGGTCACCCCTCTACAACATGACGAGGTCACCCCTCTATTTATTCATGCAGCAGTTGTTACAGCACATGACCTATATAAGCTCTTGGCAATTAAAATACAGTAAATGCGCGTTTTCAGATTTAAGAGTTAATAATTCAGCTTTATTATTTATAAACCAGACTTCTCAGATTATACACAACTTTCCACTACTTTACATATCAGTCTTATAGCTTCAGTATTTGTTATCTGTCTCATTCCAGTACATTCTTATCATGCTTTATATCCATTCACTGGGCGTTATGCTCAGCCGTAGTTCCTTTCATGTTCTAACGGCAGGTACACTGGGACGCTCTTAGGATTCTGAGCGCATGTGCATCCGGATAGAAGCTATCCAGAATTCTTACTTTATGCACTTCTTACATTACTTGCTTAGTTGGACATTGTTTAGTCCTTTCCTTCAGTATTTACTTTTCATGTTTGAGCTTATGTTTGGATTACCGATGTTTGATTCTGGTACTTCCTTTATGGTCAGTTAATGTTTTAGGACATTTACCTTATATGCTTTGATGACACGCCATAAATACACGTAACAGTCCATTTATCCAAGTGGGGTGTTATAATTATGGTATCACATCTATAGGCTCGACCTGTAGGCTCTAAAACTTGACATGTGACTAGTGGGTAGTCACTAGGAACTTCCCAGATTTTGGCGTTGTTATCTTTCATATTTCTCATGCATTTATTAGTCTGTTTTCTTCAGTTATCAGTAGGTTTTCTTAAAGTTTTTGACTAAGTAAAAGGTTGGTACAGGACTGGCCATATTTAGTCGCATGTGCTTTTCTGCGAATTTTCGTTTTGGTGAACCGACCCGTAGGCGTTCACCCTTGCCCGTTCGGATTTTGTATTGGTAAACCGACCCATAGGCGTTTACCCTTACTCATGACAGATTCATGTTTTCAGTCGAATAATATTAGGTGAACTGACCCATATGCGTTCACCATTTCCCAGGTCAAATTTCATGCTTTTCAATCGAATGTTGTTTTGTGAACCGATCCATAGTTGTTCACCTTTGTCATATCATGACATTTTATAAAATTTTGACAAGTATGGATTGGACTACAACCAACCATATTTAGTCTTAGATTGTAACTTTTTATACATGACAGTTCTCATGAAATTTTGACAAGTATGAATCAAACTAGAATCTCCCATACTTAGTCACATGTTTTCTTCTTTAAATTATGTGGATTGAACCATAGCCATCCATATCGGTTGATGTTGATGTTAAACTTCAGTTGACTATACTTTTATGTTCTTTGTAACAATCAAGTTTTATACTCCCCGTGGATGCCATTTTCATGCTGATTAAGTTTCATGTCTCCTTATGAGGATTATGTTATCAGCAGAGTGATGATGTTTTCATGCTAAAACATAGAAGGGTTTCAGTAAAATCATGTTTGTGATAAATTATGCTTGGTATTCATCAATCATGTCTTTATGCTAACCATTGATGAAACTTCGTTAAATCATAATTTTGAGCCTCTATACAACCAGCATTAAGTGTACGCAGGAATTACCAGGCTATCATGTTACTCATTTCAGTTCAGTTTACTACCGTTTAAATCAATTTATTTTTTTGATCATGTCAGACAATTGACACCAGTATCAATCATCCCATAAAATTTCCACCAGTGCCAATGTATTGTATTTCATATGTACCCCATGTACAGTGTCTCAATTATTCTCCATGCACAGTATTTCATGTGTACTCCACGTACGGTGTCTCAGATATGCTCCATGTGTAGTATTCATTTTGTACTTCATGTACAGTAGTCCAGGTGTACTCCATGTACCCTACTCCATGGATATTGCTAATCGATCCTCAATCATCTCAGGCGTTTCCACTTGTTGATAATCTACCAGATGTTGATGTTGCTCGTGAGTTAAAGATTTTACCAGATACTAATGCTGCTAACACTTTAAAGACCTCACAAATGCTGATGCTGCTGATACCTTGGAGATTTCTCAAAATGTTGATGTTGTTTATACTATAAAGACTCTTCAGAACAAGGACGAAAACTATAAATTTGAAATTTCTGACAAGAATAAACTTCAACCATCAGACACTACCATTCTATTCCATGCTTTTACTTTCTCAACTAGATGTCACACTTCACTCAGCTAACCTTCATTCAGAAGAGTGGGAACCGGTACCCAGGCGACCACTCAGCAGAATAGTTACAGTAATCCCGGTCGTAATAATGACCGTCGTGAAACTGACAGAGAAAGCGGTAACGACAACCACCGTGCTTATATTTATCACACAATAACCATCGGAACTCCGGAACGGACGTGACCAGAAATACAGAGGTCAGCAGTCTAACCGGTCCGCCAACCCTAGCAGTTACCAGAAGTTCTTAACATTATTCAGACTCACCCATTAAAATACATGTCCAGACAACAGTCAAGACATGGGTCTCAAGTATCATTTCGGAAGACACTTGTCAGGACACCAGTCATGGTACACGTCATACGAATATCTTCTCAAAGTACGAGTTAGAATTCATAACTCCGTATGTTTTCTAAACCAGGTCCTCAGTAATTCAAGGTACTCTCCAAGGGGGTATACCCGTTTTGTCATGACACGCATAGGTCAGACCATTAAAGATCCAGTTACCACCACTGGTTTATTTTTCAGGATTAGACACACAGTGTTCATTCTGTGAGGTTACAGACGAACACATTCAGCGAGCTCTGCCACGTTTACTTCACGTATTCATATGTCAGCTTTATCTTAAATCATGTATTACCTACCTCCTATCCAGGATATACTCCATGGTATCACCATATTTATAAATGTTTTCCTTCTAGTTAAAGACGAGATCCGTCTTACTAACTCCTGAACATGTTCATTATATTTCTGATAGGTGTGTAAACACCCATCCTTTTTACCACTTAATTACAATAATAACCGAGCCAAAACGTGTATTTTATGTCATTTATGTCAGAATTATGCGTGGTTTGTGTTTTTGTGGTGATTTAGGACGAAATTGTGAAAAGGGAAGAAAACACGGGCATTTACGGGCTTTTATTGAAGAAAAAGATGAAAGATGAAGTCGAGAAGTCAAGAGTGCAAAAAGAACGGAAGTCCAAGACCAATTCTGAAGATTTATCGAAGAAAAAGTCAAAAGACAGAAGTTTACTTAAATCCGAAGAACTCAAGTCTTAATTATTGAAGAATTAAAAGACGAGTTCGAAGAAATCCCAAGACGAAGTCCAAGTATTAAGAAGATTTAAGAAGATTAAAGAAGCTTAAGGACTTGATCATGCAATTAAGAAGAAAGGAAGGAGGGGAGGAAGCTTCCTCTAACCATCTCCCTAATCCCCTATAAATAGCCTTCATATTCATTTCATTAGTTTTTGTTGGCTAGAGTGACACTAGTTCTTCCACCTTTACTTTTGTGCACCTTTACTTTTCATGTCAAATTTAAATACTTGTCTTGCACTTTTAATACCTTTAATTTCCAAGTAAGTGTTCTTTAATTTTCTTGTTTTAAATCTCTCATTCTACCTTTCTTTCTTTGCTTGATCTTTATGTTTATGTGTTTATTACCTTGCTTATTTGATTAAAGATTATGTTTTTATGCTTTTGATTGTTTTGGTTCATTGATTTTTATAGCTTATTTGTTTTCATCTTAAAGTTTCTTAAGTTTTTATAAAAGTTATTTTTATATTAAGTTTGATTTCGTAAACCTCTTTCCTTTCGTGTTTGCAAAAGTCTTTAAGTTTTAGTTTATTAGCTTTTTCGCATACAGTTTTCATTAAGTTTTTCGTTGTGTGCTTATTTGATAAATAGCTTATTTTTCTAGCTTATTTTGTGCTTTTTCTACTGTATTCCGATCTTACAAATCGGAAAAGGGTTTATCTTTCCGACCAGCACTCCTTGGCTTGGTCGGAAAAGGGTTTACAACATTCCGACGAGGAGGTTTGGTTATTCCGATTGGGGAGTCTAGTGGTATTCCGATCAGGGTTAAGTGACAGTTATTCCGATCAGGACTCTACTATACATTCCGATCTGGGTGTTACTTGGTATTCCGATTAGGGGTTAGTGACAAGGATTCCGATCCTTATTCCAATCTGGGGTTCCGATAAGCATTCCGATCAACTTTCCGATCTGGAGGTGGGTTTATTATTCCTATTGTGCTCCGATCGGAATACATTCCGATCAGGTTTGTTATTTTTATATTTTGTCTTGTTTAATTTTTGCGTTCTCATTTTAATACCTTGTCAATTTTAAATTTTCGTTACGCTTTATTTTCAAGTAACTTAATTTCTCGTTATTTACTTTTCAAAGTTTAAATTTTGCACCTTTCTTTTAATTAGACTTAGTTTTATTTTAACGTATTTTACTTTAACGTCATTTACATTTACATCTTTGCACTTTTAATTTAAAATCAACAAAAAATATTTGTTTTACCAAAATCAACTGAGTCGTACTTTGAACTGGAAATCAGTTCGTTAAGATATCGAGAACAAGAACTTTAATTTTTATACGGGGTGTCAAAAGCCTTGTATCAAATGGCGCCGCTACCGGCTCTTTTCGTAAAGATTAACAGTTTTCTGTGAGAGACGCGTTGCTTTTTGGGATCCGTTCACTTGTGAGCGTTATTTTCTTGCTTAAAAAATTAAAAAAAAAAACAAAACAAAAAAAATCATAAAAATTTAAAATTGCTAAAAATCCATAAAAATTAAAAATTTCAAAAATCCAAAAAGATTTTATCTTTATTGTGTATATATATTGTCTTTGTGTTTGGTTTCTTTTTCTTTTGCATTTTCAGGTGTATGCGTACTAGATCTTCTAATTATCAAGAGCCCGAGACTCGAGAAGATTTACGTATGTCAGGTGTTAACAACAACAATAATCCACCGCACCTCAACAATAACCACAATGTTCTTCCACGGCCCGATCTTCGGACAATGGAGGAGCTTTGTCAACCTACCATGTATGGACGAGGAGGACCGATTGCGCCGATGCAAATCACGGCTCCGGAGTTTTCGTTGAAGCACCACATGATTCAGCAAGTGCAAACTAATCCATTCGCCGGAATGCCTGATGATGATGCCAACAAACACCTCGACAAGTTCATTACAATCACCCAAAGCATGAAGTTACCTGGTGCCACAATGGATGTTCTTTGCCTACAACTCTTTCCACATACTTTATCACATCATGCCGAGAAATGGTTTGATCGTCTCCCGAAGAATTCTATTCATACTTGGGATGACATGACTCAACGCTTTTTGTCGCGCTACTTTACACCATCCATGGTCACGAGCCTTCGCAATCAAATCAGCGGTTTCATGCAAGATCCCGATGAATCTTTTTTTGATGCTTGGGAAAGATATAATGTCTTGATTGATCGTTGTCCAAACCACAACATGCTTCCAGTCACATTGATTGATACTTTATACAACGGTTTGACTTTTCGAGATCGTGATACGATTAATGCAGCCGCCGGTGGCACATTCATGAAAAGGAGACCCGAGGAGTGTAGAGAGCTTATTGAGAACATGACTACTCACCACAAAAACTGGGATTCCTCTGCTTCTTCAAGGAACAACCCGAGAGTCAATGTCTCTTCTACTTCAGCAAACCCTGATATGGCCGAACTCACCCGCATGATGACTGAAATGAGCAAAAGTATCTTGCTTCTCGCTTCAAACCAACAACAACAAGTTAAAGCGGTTGCTAATCCTTGTGAAACATGCGGCGGTCCACACTCATACACCGATTGTCCTTCAACTCAAGGAAATCCGGAAAATGTGTATGCAGCTTATGGTAATTATTCACCGGAAAATTACCAAGCTCGACCTCAAGGGGATAGAAATTTGCTGAGCTACCGGTCAAACAACTACCTTTCACCCGGTTTTTCTCCTCAAAACCAAAACCCCGCCAACAACTACAATAGAAGCAACCAAATCCCACCAAGAGCTTCTAATCCTTATCACCCACCCGCTCAACAAACCCCACCCATTAATCCCGATGTTGAAGCCATAATGAGAACCCAAGGTGAGCAAATCAAGAATCTGCAGAGCCAAATTATTAATCTGAAAGGAGATATCACCAAGCAAGGGAATGAGATAAGATCTGAGCTTTGAGATAATATTCAATCATCCTTCAGCAATCAAACAAATGATTTAAAGAATATGCTTGCTAGTTTCTTGCCCGCCGCTCAACCTTCTTCTTCGAGTTCTGATAAGTGTGAAAACACTCATCAATAATGATCCAAATACCACTCAAAACACAGTCAAATACATTATTTTAACTTTAAAATATCAGAATTACGCGTGTATTTTGTGTTTGTGTATTTTCAGGTAATATAGGTACATTTGAGACAAACACGAGCTTTCAAGGATTAATTTGATAAAAAGATGAAGAAAAGGACGAAAGAGCTTCTAAGGACTTTATTTGCCAATATTATCAAAGATCGAGGGCTTAGCTTGTAACTTTCTACGAGACGAAGGATTAAAAGAAACTTGGTTTCAAAGTTATAAACATTTGATGAAAAGAAATTAAAAGAAAAGGACCAAATGGCAAATTTTGGAAAGTTGGTATTTACTTAACTTGGTCAATTTGACCAAGACCAGTCAAACAACACAAACACACGTAACTTGCGTCTTCTTCTCCATTCAAGAGAGAGAAAGTAGACGGTTTCTCCTTCAACCTCCATCAAACCTGCACATACAAATCAATGACGATCAAGAAAGAATCAACCGAAACTTATAACTACAAAAGTGTTTCTCTCCTTCTCCTCTACAAGATGGGAGCAGTCAATTAGATCAAGACCCAAAGACGAAGAAACGCCCAATTTGGATTGAAGATGAAGAACGAGTGTAAACCTCGTATTAAACACGTGTCCATTCCTTATTGGATCAACCACGTCACTCCACCACCACTAGACGCCTATATAAAGAAGACGAGAGCCTCATTTGCAAGCGGTTAGCTTAGGTGTAGGTTTCACATAGTTAGTTAGATTAGAGTAGTTAGTTAAAGCTTTTGTAACGAATTCAGTTTCTTTTCAGTTTAAACTTTTGTAACCGTTTCTAGTTTTCTTCCATTAATGAATCTTTAAAAGCTTCTTATACTTTCTTCTTTCTCATCTTTTCCTGTTTACATGATTTCTGTTTACTATTCATGTGTCACTATTTTGTCGTTCAGATTCTGTTGAAATAGTAGATATATGAATTTTGTTTTCTTCCATTGATGAGGAATTAAGCTTTCATACTTTTCTTTGATGATTTTGTTTTACGATCATTTTTGTTTTCATAAGCTGGTTCGATAATAAGCTTTGATGAGCTTATTAATTGCTGTAAATCGTCTAAATAGATGTTCTTCTGAATTTTCTTACCAAATCAGTTGTAGGTTGTTAATGATCTGTTAAACTCTGTTATGTTTGAAGTGGGATTCTGCCATGAATGATTTCTGTTAGAGTTAGTGTTAGTTCAGATAGAATTAGATTTTCAAGTCGGTAGCCTAAGTGTAAGGAATTTTGTAATTGCTGATATATAGGTAGTGACTGATAGATATTTCTGTAGTTAAATAGGATAAATCTGTTATCTTGTGTTTGCTTGATTTTGGATCAGTAGGAATTTAGGCTTGCGAGTATTCAGTTCTGCAAGATTTTCGTAGCAGCAACATATGTGTGCAGAATACTCTATATAGATCAGTTGATAATGTTTCGAATTCAGAGGTCTCGTTTGGTTTTTCTTTGCTTGTTCTCGTTAGTTTTGCAGGACTGATTAGGCAGGTTATCAGATAGACAGTTAGAGATTAGGCGTGGTTGGTTTTAAGCCGGCTCAGCGCCGCGCTTCTCGACATCAAAGGACTGGCTTCGGATGAGCAGGTCAAGCTCATATTTCAATTTTCTGTATACTTGTAGTCATAATCTGCCTGCAAATTGCTTTATATGAGTTGTCGTTAAATTTCTGCTTTCGATTTCTGAATTGAAGATTCGATTATCAGTATCTGTATTTTAGAAGTTTAGAAACAAGTTCGGTAAATGCACACGTTTGGTCCCTGATGTTGTAGCGTATCATTCCAGTTACAGTCCCCTCGTTAGATAGATAGTTTGATCTAGTTAGATTTGTTGCATCGTTAGTCCTTTTAGTTAGTTTTCATTAAGCTTGTTAGTTTAATACTGTTATGTATGTTACATGAGTAGTCCTTCTCGTTAAGTCTGTTAGTTAGGTTAATGGATCAGTGTTAGTGGATTGTTAGGATATATTGGGCTTTGATAATACTTTGGGCCTGTTTTTTCCTTTTAGAGTTGAATTAGAAACGAATTTTCAATATAGTTAGTAGTTAAAGAATTTTGATTTCAAAATTAAATTTAGCTTTGATAAAGATTAGTTTTTATAAAATTAGATTTTATAAAGTTCTCTACCTTCAAACACCGTCACCAATCCGCGAGCAAATGTGAGTGCTATTACTACC
Source organism: Glebionis coronaria (assembly GCA_025667525.1). NCBI lineage: Eukaryota > Viridiplantae > Streptophyta > Magnoliopsida > Asterales > Asteraceae > Glebionis > Glebionis coronaria. The sequence goes on along the minus strand of JANFOE010001528.1, from coordinate 115,313 downwards.
CGTAGTGGAGTCACCATCGTAGGACCACCGATCCCACCCCCATCATCTACACCTCCTCCACCACCATTTATCCCTACTCCTCCTACACCTAGTATTAGTGCACCATTACCGTCTCCGCCTCGTCATGACGATGTACCTAGGAAGGACCCTTCAACATCTCAACCTTTACCTACACCTTCACCTTCACCACTGTTATAATGATTTTGCAATGGGGTTCAAGATTAGTTCTCGGTATCTCCTCGAATTGATCACATTCAAAGTGGAATGATTGTTCTTGGTTACAAATAGGGGGTTTGGTTTTGGTTATCTAAATTTTAAACTAAATGCAAGTAATTAAAATTTTGTTAAGTAAAATTAGAAGCCTTAAAATTAAACTACAAATAATAGCGTGCAACTTTGGAAATTGAAACTTCACAATTTAAAAACTTAAAAACAAGTTTTAAATAAACTAAGTAAAAGAGCGGGAAAAACTAGATTTGAAAAATTAAGCAAAAACAAAACATAAATCTGAGTCCGATCGTAACCCGATCGTACTCAAACAATAGTCCAGATCGCAACGCGATCGTATCCAAAATAACACAATGGATCGTACTCAAACAGTAGTCCGATCGTACTCAATGCGATGATACCAAAAAGGGATGGATCGTACTCTCCAGTACGATGGGAGGGGACGATCTTACTAACAGATCGCAACCACGATCGCAGCTAGTGATCGTGGTCTTGATCGTGGTTCCAGATCGTAACAACTGATCGCACCCAATGCGATCGAAGCAGGGACAAGAGACCCGATCGCACCCCAGATCGAAGTAAGTGATCGTGGGCGTGGATCGTACCAGGGAAGGGACAAACTGATCGCACTCAAGCGATCGTAACAAGTAAAACCTACTGAGATGGCAAAGGCGTCCAAAAGGAAATAAGCTTAAGCCAATAAGCAGTATCCAATAAGCAATTTTAAACTTTTCAAAAGAGTAACAAGCAAAAATTCCAACCTTTACAATCTGAAACAATCGAACTTCAATAAAACGGATTAAAGAACTATAAATCTTTTAAGAAAACTTAAACTTAAATAAGCCAAATCAATCGAATAAGCCAATAAGCATCAAGGGTTTATAGCTTATACGTGTACTAGCTTAAGTAGGAACAAGAAGGATTATCTTTTAATCACGAAACACCATATTCAACACGAAACGAGAACCATTCGGATCAAACAAGGACTTTAGGATTAAGAACAAAGTAAAATAAAGAAGGGTAGAAAGAGATTAAAGAACAAAAAGCTTAACTTGAATTAGATTAATGAAATCCAAAATACAAAAAGCTTAAAACTTGAAAGATAAAAAAAATGGAGAAAAGAAAAATCTTAGTGAGAGAAAGTTGAGAACTTTCTCTCTCTAAAACTAGAGAAAAATGAAAAAATGAAAAACTAACTAAAAAACTAACTCCAAATTTGTGAAGTGAAGTCCTATTTATAGGCGCATTCTTGTGGGCTTGTGAATGGGCTTTGTTTTTGGGCTTCTTTTCTTCTTTCTTCTTTAGTCTTTACGTTTCTTTAAATAAACGTTTCCGACTTTGGATTTTGAGAAGTGTCGGTGAATAATTCCAACTCGTCTTATATAATTTTTTGTTTAATAGACTCGAGTTCTTCGACATATATGAATCTTCCATCATTGGCCCTTTTCTTCGATAAATCTTCAAATAGGCACAATGACTTCAAATCTTTTGCATCTCTTGGACAATAGACTTCGTCTTGAGTCTTTTTCTTCGATAAAACCCGTGCAATTCCATGTTTTCTTCAATATTCATCCCGTTGACTCTGAAAACACAATAAACACAAAAACCACGCATAATTCCAAATAAATGATATTAAATACGTGTTTTGGTCTTGTTTTAGCCAGAAATAAGTGGTAAAAGGATGGGTGTTTTCACACCTATCAAATCCCCTACACTTAACCATTGCCATGCCCTCATGCAATGCTTAGTGATAAAGCAAATTTACACTTTTCTCATAATCAATCAACTTTGGCCTTATTAAAATATTACTAAACAAGAATTAAAGTACTAAGAGAAATTAAAACTTTAAAGCAAATAAAAGGATAGAAAACCATAGCTATATGGAAATAACTTGCAGAGAGATCAAGGACTTACATTAGGGCTTTGGTGCTGTGAAGATTTATCACCCTCAAGTTTCACGTTCCCCAAACTAAGCTCAAAAACGAGATCATTGTTATTAAAAGTTAGTAAATCAAACACTTACACACATGGCTTAATTATATGCTTAAACTCCCTTATTCCTAGGTGTATCTCTTATATTTTATTTTTGTCTTAGAATGATCATGAAGATGCATTTTTGGACTTATTTCGATAGTTTATTTAGGCTGAAAGCAAAGTAGGACAATTTGATCAATAGTTAGCTAAAGGACAAAATCTCTTAAAACTGCTTCTCGAGATATCAAAAAGTTCATATCTTGGCATAACTCGGTTCACGATTTGAGACCTTTCTCGGGCCGATATTTGGCATGTACTTCATACTTCATATCTTGAGAGACGTGCTTGAGATAATGGTCTTCTCATCGTTAATAGAGTTTCTTCACTTGGAGACTTTTGAGGGGTACTCCAACTTTGTTGACCACGACTTCATGATTATTCTTCAATCTCTAATTGGGATTTTGAGATACAACGATCCGCCTCCTTTTCGGACTTGGATCTATTTATCCTCATACCTTGTTAGGGTCTTTTCGGATAGACTTCTCCATGATCTTTATGGGAGTTGATTGCTTTTCGTCGTGAGTCTTGATCCTTCATATTGATTTTGGGAATAATGCTTTTCACATCACCTTGGATCTTCAACAATAAAATTGAATCCTCATGCCTTGTTAGGGCCTTTTTGGACTCGCCAATCTTCGCGCCCCGCTTTATAAGTTATCCCTTGGCTATGAACTCTTATCATTACCGAGCAACTTTTAAACGATCTTGGGCTAGAAGCTAAGTAACTTTTCAAATCGTACGACCTTACTTATTGCAGATAAATTATTAGCAAGTGATGGGAGAATAGGCAAATAATTACACCAAGTGAGCTTGTGCAAGAATACCGACTTATAATTGACTCTATCATTTCTCGTCCTCCACAATTTAAAATCTCAAGTAATGAGACTCGTGGATGCTTAGCCTAATAAACCAATTAAGGTCTACATGGTTAAGGATACTAGCTAGAATAAACTTGGAAGTCTATTCGGGTTGAGTCAAAATAATCGCAACGGGCCTAATATGTCAAAGACTTCAAAACTAGCTACACCACTTTATTAATATTTTTGACTTTATTGCGGGATATGTACATATGAAAGCATGATAAAAATTTAAAAATTACGACTATATGGCCAAAGTTAATAAAAAATTTGAAAAATGTTGAAAAAGATGATTTTCCGGTTAAATGAAGGCATTTTCATGGAAAAGTCCACTTAAAACTTCGATAGAAGTCCCCCTACACTTAAGATAAACATTGTCCTCAATGTTTAAGCATGTGGGAAAAGTCTCCCCTACACTTATGACATTGTGCACGTTGGTTAACTCAAGTTAAGGAAGAGACGCCTAACGTGATCAATTTCAAATGTGAGTATGAAGAAAATTGAATCACGATAGTTGAGAGATAGAACCGGATTTCGGATAACACGGGAGCACGGTTCTTCAAAGGTTCCAAAAGTGCATTCATCCCTGTAATCACATCACCACACAAATACAAACACCTATAGAGGTCCCCCTACACTTAGGAGGTTAAAACAGAAAAGGATAGATACTCGGGCTGCCTCCCGAGGAGCGCTTGTTTTTGATAACCGAGTCACGAGCCTGACTCGACCCAAAATTAGTTCATGGGGAACGTGGTGAGGGATGGAATCATCTCATGAGAGATGTTCTCACCAAAGTACAACTTCACTCGTTGGCCATTCACCTTAAAATTAGGTCCATTAGGTTGAGCGAGATCGAGAGTACCATATGGAAAAATTTGGGCAATGGTGAATGGGCCAGACCGACGAGATTTCAGCTTGCCCGAAAAGATTTTCAACCGAGAGTTAAAGAGTAAAACTTTGTCTCCAACTTGGAACTCTCGGTTCTTAATCTTAGAGTCATGAATGTGCTTAGTCTTCTCCTTATAGATCAAAAAATTTTCATAAGCGTCATTACGGAGTTCATTCAGCTCATTGAGTTGGATCTTGCGTAGGTCACCGGCTTTGTTGATACCAAAATTAGCCCACTTCAAGGCCCAGTAAGCCTTGTGCTCCAACTCAATAGGGAGGTGGCACGCTTTCCCGTACACGAGACGATATGGTGTACAACCAATCGGAGTCTTGTATGAGGTACGGAAGGCCCACAAAGCATCATCAAGTTTATCAGCCCAAGAGGCACGATGCTCTCCCACGATTCTTTCAAGAATTCTCTTTAATCCTCGGTTAGAGATTTCAGCCTGGCCATTAGTTTGTGGGTGGTAGGCGGTGGAAAGACGATGATTTACACCATACTTAGCCATGACTCTTGCAAATTGGTCATTGCAAAAATGAGTCCCGCGATCACTAATAATGGTACGAGGCACACCGAATCTAGCGAATAGCGACTTCAAAAAGTTATAAACCACCCTTGCGTCATTAGCAGGTAAAGCTTTGGCTTCAACCCACTTTGAAACGTAGTCAACGGCTACAAGGATGTATTTGTTTCCTTTAGAGGAAGGGAATGGCCCCATAAAGTCGATACCCCAAACATCAAAGATTTCACATTCTTGAATGAAATTCTGAGGCATCTCGTCTTTATGTGTGATCTTGCCTTGTTTTTGGCAAGCATCACAACGTTTAACCATCTCGTGAGCGTCACGATAGATGGTGGGCCAATAAAATCCCGAGTCAAACACTTTTTTGGCGGTGTAGTTGGGACCAAAGTGACCACCGGTGGGTCCTTTATGGCAAGCGTCAAGGATTTATAAAGCTGCCGGTCCATCAACACATCGGCGAATAATCAAATCAGCACATTGTTTGAATAGATACGGGTCATCCCAAAAGTAAGTCTTAATGTCTTTGAAGAACTTCTTCTTTTGCTGGGATGTTAACCCGTCAACGAGAATTCCACCCGCCAAGTAGTTTGCAATGTCCGCAAACCACGGGGTTTCATCAGAAGTCGAGTTGATAGACATTAAGGTCTCTAGGGGAAAAGAGTCATTGATCTCTTTGTTCGGATGATCCCCTTGGTAAGGATCCTCAAGTCTACTGAGATGATCCGCGGCTAGGTTTTCAGCTCCCTTCTTATCACGAATTTCGATTTTAAATTCTTGAAGTAGCAAAACCCAACGAAGAAGTCTTGGTTTGGAATCTTGTTTAGTTAACAAGTACTTCAACGCGGAATGATCGGTGTAAACGATGTGGTGGAAAGGACAAGATAGGGGCGAAATTTTTCAAAAGCATAGACAATAGCTAAAAGCTCTTTTTCGGTTGTCGTGTAATGCAATTGAGCCCCCGTCATTGTCTTGCTAGCGTAATGGATTGGTTGGAAGTGTTTGTTCACTCTTTGGCCCAAAACCGCTCCAATAGCATAGTCGCTAGCATCGCACATCAACTCAAAGGGAAGCTCCCAATTAGGGGTAACCAAGACTGGTGCCTTAGTTAGCTTATCCTTAAGCAAGTTGAAGGCTTCAATACACTCGTTGGAAAAGATAAAAGGAGTATCTTTCTCCAAGAGGTGGGTCATCGGGCGAGCGATTTTAGAAAAATCTTTGATGAAACGACGATAGAAGCCCGCATGACCGAGGAAACTTCTCACACCCTTCACGGTTGAAGGTGGAGACAACTTAGCGATAACATCGACTTTAGCACGGTCCACTTCAAGACCGGCTTTGGAAATTTTGTGTCCTAGCACGATGCCCTCTTTTACCATGAAATGACATTTTTCCCAATTAAGAACAAGGCGAGTGTCTTCACACCGCTTAAGCATACGTTCTAAATTGGCAAGGCAAGCAGAGAAAAAATCGCCATAAACCGAGAAATCATCCATGAATACTTCCATAGTTTCTTCAACCATGTCATGGGAGATAGCCATCATACACCTTTGGAACGTCCCAGGAGCATTGCATAAACCAAAAGGCATACGTTTGTAAGCAAATGTTCCGTAGGGACAAGTGAATGTGGTCTTTTCTTGGTCCTTGGGATCGATGGGAATTTGAAAATACCCGGAGAAACCGTCTAAAAAGCAGTAATAGTCATTACCAGCTAGACGCTCGAGCATTTGATCCATGAAAGGAAGAGGAAAGTGGTCTTTTCTCGTGGCATCATTGAGTTTGCGATAGTCGATACAAACTCTCCACCCAGTAACAAGACGAGTGGGAATCAACTCGTTGTGTTCATTGGGAACAACGGTTATTCCGCCCTTCTTGGGCACACAATGGACGGGACTTACCCATGGTGAATCCGAGATAGGGTAAATCAAGCCGGCATCGAGAAGTTTGATAACCTCTTGTTTGATGACGTCGTGAATGCGAGGATTAACCCTTCTTTGGCTCTGGATTGCGGGTTTAAAGTCATCTTCCATGAGAATCTTGTGAGTACAAAAGTTCGGATCAATTCCGCGGATATCGGAAATTTTCCAAGCAATTGCCTTCTGATGATCTTTAAGCACGGCGATGAGGCGAGATTTTTCTTCTTCGTTCAAGTCCTTAGCAATGATGACAGGCGACTTCTTCTTATCTTCAAGGAACACGTACTCGAGATGGGGCGGCAACTCCTTAAGTTCTAAATCCGGAGGATTTTCGATGGGAGGCGTTTTCAAAGTCGGAGCATCGATAGCAATAACCGTGGGAGATGGTGGAGATATATTGTCTTCTTTAAGAATGTTCTCAATGAGGCGAAGATCTTCATCCCAATCGGTGGGAGAATCGTCATGGTCTAAGTTCACATCTCCCATGGTGGCTTCCAAATCTTTCCAAAGGAAATCACTTTCTCCAAATAGAGATAGTGATGAATCAATTGAGGAAACGGTCTCAACATTGGGAGGAGAGGTGGGAATATTTTTACAAGCATCAATAAAGTGTTCTTCACAAGCCTCATCAAGAACGTCAATACAATTAACACTCTCGTATGAATGAGGCTATTTAGAAAGCTTTCCCATGTTGAAAACGATTTTATCGTCACCCACTCTCATGATAAGCTCACCGGCTTCAACATCGATGAGAGTGCGACCGGTCCTCAAGAATGGGCGACCAACGATCAATGGCACACGAGGGTCCATGTCGTAGTCAACGACAACGAAATTGGCAGGAAAAGTGAATTTGTCGACTCCTACAAAGACGTCTTCCGCTATCCCCACTGGATAAGCAACCGTACGGTTAGCTAATTCCAAAGTCATTTTGGTGGGGACTAGCTCAGGGAGAGATAATTGCTTCCGGACACCTAAGGGCATTAAGTTAATACTGGCACCTAGATCGGCTAGGGCCATGCAATTCTCTACTCCAGGGAAGTTGCAAGGGATTAAGAAGCGACCCGGATCACCAAGCTTGGTTGGCAATTTCCTTAAGAGCACTGCAGAGCAATTCTCATTAAGTTGGGTGTTAGCAATATCAAGAAGCTTCTCCTTGTCGCTAAGAAGATCTTTGAACATTTTAGCGTATTTGGGCATGTGAGCGAGAGCCTCAGCGAAGGAGATGTTGAAATTCAATTGTTTAAACATTTTAAGAAAGTTCGAAACCTGAATATCATCCTTGCTTTTGAGCTTTTCTTTCCTCAACCTTGAGGGATAAGGTATATCGGAAGAAGAGGAAGGCTTTGGGAGAATAGGATCACTCACATCCTTGGGTGGAGGAGGGGTAGAAGTAAGAGGTGGAGAAATTGGGGAAGTAGAAGGATGAGGAATAGGAGCAGGTGACTCGTTTTCCTTAGTCACAATCACCGGTGGAGGTATAGGAAGCTCGGGTTCCTTGGTACCTTTGCCACTGCGAGTGGTGATTGCTTTCATCTCCCCTCTTGGATTCGTAACGGTGTTACTCGGAAGAGTACCCGAAGAAGAGGGTTGATTACCTTGGAATAAACTAGCCATCATGTTCCTTATGTCATTCGTTTGACTAGCCAAAGTGTTTCTCATATCAGCTCGCAGATCGTTTCCTTGTTTCACCATGTCTGCTTTCAAGTTGAGCACTTCCCGCTGGAGATTGTCCACGATCACATCATTAGTCCTCATGTAGGTTCCAATATCTTGAGGTAATGCGGTGGGTTGGTTGGGAGGAGCATTGTAGGCGGGTGGTTGATAAGCAGGTTGTTGGTAAACTTGGTTGTTTCGTTGAGGTGGATATGGTTGTTTGTGAGGTGGTATGTATGGTGCACGAGGTTGTTGTTGTTGAGGAGGGCGATTGAGGTTTTGTTGTTGGTTTGGGTTGTTAGGAGGAAAACTGGGCGGGGAAAGAAAGTTGTTTGAGCGATAGCTAAGCAAGTTGCGGTCTCCTTGAGGACGAGCTTGATAAGCGGCCAGAGGATAGGTACCGTATGCTGCATTCACATTCTCAGATGGATAGTCTTGGGTGGCGGTACAAGTGGTGTAAGAGTGAGGACCCTCGCATATCTCACATGGTTGGCTAACAGCATTGACTTGAGCGTCTTGAGCGTTTTTAGCGTTGATGCTGTTGGTGTTGTTAGCGGTGTGGGTGACAAGCGATTCAAGAAGTGTAGTAATTTTGTCAAGTCGCTTGTCGCTGTCACTAGTACTAGCACTAGCGACATTGTAACACCCCATTTTGGAAATGGAATCTTACGCATAATCATGGCGTGTCATCAAAGCATACAAGGATAAATGTCTAAGCATTATTTGACCATAAAAGGGGAATACCGGAATCAAACATCGGTAACCCCAAAGTAGAGCTCATCACACACAAACATAAATACTGTAAAAGGAAAGGACGAAACAATGTCCATAGCAACTGTATTAAAGTAAAGGAATGCATAAAGTAAAGAAAGACAGTAAAGCTTCCAGTCCATATGCACATACGTTTGAGATCTACGAGCGTCCCCGAGTACCTGCCGTTTTGGGAACATGAAAAGGAAAACGGCTGAGCAAGACGCTCAGTGCACGGATGTACAATATGGCATGAAATAGGATAAGCATGTAACATATAACAGCGGAAGACTAAGTTCTGAGTAAACTGGTTAAGTATTAAGAAAACTGGTTTTATAGTTTGAAAAGCCTTATGTTTATCTTATGAAAACTGTTTTAACATAAATATACCATAGCCATATAGGTCATGAAAAGGTCACGTGCATGAATACTTGGAGGGGTGACCTCATCATGCTGATTAGAGGGGATGCCTCTAATTAATATACTGGTTTGGGTAGGAGGGATCAACTCCTTGTGAAGGATGCAAGGCACACACCACATTCACCATGATATACTGAATAAAACATGTAACTAGGATGCACCCATACGCCCCACATGATATAATAATATGGCCAAAACTGAAAGGGACGCCACGAGCAATCACTCCGCCGTGGGGAAGTCATAACATTGGTGCCTCCAATGTTATGGTTATGGTACCTCCATAACTAGGTGAAACTGGTCATGCTTGTATATGGCTATAGATTATGCTAATTAAACATAAGCAGTTCAAAACAATAAAACAAATACTGGGGAAACAGTTGGCTGCATACGGGGAAATCCTAATAAGGAAAGAATGTCCATACTGAAAGGACAGGAATCCGTACCTCAAGTCCAGTGAATGAACGGAAGAAAGACTCCTACTTCTGGATCACTAACGCTACATGAATACACACGTGTATAAGTATCGATTCACTGATTACGTACCTGGTTTTATGTCACGTCTTAGCTTACTTTGTATGTTTTAGGTCATGATTTACTGTTTAAAGCCTCAAACTGTGTTTATCTTGTATTCTGATTAATCTGATTAAGTATTACTAGTATTTCATGTATTATTATACTTACTGTGTAATAATAAGTAACTTTCCAAAAATAGCAGGTTTCCTAAATAGAAAGTTTCCAAAAATAAAAAGTTTCCAAAAATAGAAAGTTTCCAAAAATAGAAAGTTTCCAAAAATAGAAAGTTACCAAAAATAGAAAGTTTCCAAAAATAGAAAGTTTCCAAAAATAGAAAGTTTCCAAAAATAAAAAGTTTCCTAAAATAGAATTTACTGCTTAAAATAGATTAGTTTCTAAAAATAGAAAGTTTCCAAAAATAGATCAGCTGCCTTAATTAAATAAGTTTCCATATATAGAAGGTTTTCCATGATTAGATTAGCTGCCTGAAATAGATAGATTTCCATATATAGAAGGTTTCCGTTAATAGATTAGTTGCCTTATTTAATTAAGTTTCTATAAATAGAAGTTTCCATATTTAGAATTAAGCTGGTTACATAAGCTAACATATAAGTCTAAGTGTTTATAAGCTGATTTCTTAAGTCATATGATATAGTGTATAGTTTAATTATTATTTCATGTATTTTAATTAAACTATAGGTTAAGCATTTTAATTAAAGTATAACATGTTTTAATTAAAATGAAATAAGATACTTAGGTTAAAATGTGTATTATTATTATTAATAATATAACCTAAGTCATGTCTAAATTAATTAATTATAGGCATGTTTTAAATAATTAATTAATTATAACTTATAACATAAAATACTTAGGTTAAATTAATATCATGCTAAATTAATAATTAAAATAACCTAAGTCATGATTTAATTAATATCTCATGTTATTAATTAATTTATATCCTAAGTTCATAATTCATAAAAATTAACATGTAGCATAGATCATGATTTAACCAACGAACCATGAATCGGGCATGAATTCGACACCGTACCCCGAGCCAAACTCGGGGCACGTGTGCCTCCTTGCTGCCGTGGGTCCCACAAGCACCAACCAAGACCAAAAATGGTCTTGGTGGTGGCGGCAATAAGCAAACCAAACCCCCCTCGGGTTTGTTTTGCTAGGCGGCTAAAACAAACACCCTTTGTATATCATTCTTTGATTTTAATTAACCCCAAAACATGCTAGATCAATGTTTAATTATCATGTTTTAATAAGAAAAATAATAACATGTTCATGAAAATAATCAAAATTAAAAAGAATTAAAAAGAAAGGTTTAGAATGATATACCAATACGTAGCTTGAAAGGGGATGAACAAACACGGTTTCTAGCACTTGTATTTAATGTCAAAAATCAACAACACCCTCCTATGGTGGTGTTCTAGGTGGCGGCACAAGGAGGAACAAAGAGGAGGAGGAGAAAATCTTTTAGGGTTTATGTTATTTTGCTTGAAAGTGAAAAATGAAAAACATATTTACCATAACCCCCCTTTACTTGTAAAAGTCCATGGGCTTAGCCCATTCTTGGTTGTTGTGCCGTGGGTATGGGGGCCCCACATGGGGTACCCGTACCTTTCTCGTGTCCCGATGTTTCGTGTTCGTTCGTGGTTAAACGTGCTCGTGTTTAAAGTGTTTCTGTTTATTTTATCATGTCGTTTATCGTAATCTTAACGCTCGTAATTATATTATATGTATTTACGTAATTATTCTAGTTCGTATTTTAAATGGTGATCATGATTTAATTATGTTCACGTGACATATTTATTAACTGTTTATCATGAGTTCGTACGTAATCGATACTTGTCATGTCATACACGTATGCACTTGCTTGATTATTAGCACATGAATGTGATCAATACTAAATAAGGTAAGTTTTAATCTAGGACGTACGATCTTATGGGCACTATTCATGGTAAAAGCATGCGGGTTTTACAGACATTGGTCCGCACACTATTGGTTTGCACACGAGACTTATTTTCAATAATATCCCAAGCGGCATTAGAAGTCTTAACCAAAATATTACCCCCCGAGGCACTGTTTAGTGAATCTTGGTCATTCATGCTTAAACCATTATAAAAAGTGTTAATTTGGTGCACTTTGGTAAAACCATGTTGTGGGCATTTTCTCAAAAGATCTTTGAAACGGTCCCAAGATTCACTAAAAGATTCATCGTACTTTTGTTCAAAATTGATAATTTCATTCCGCAAAGCGGTAGTTAGAGAGGGTGGGAAAAAGTAGTTTATAAACATGGTCTCCAAATCCGTCCACGTCAGAATACTTTGTGGCGGTTTCTTAGCAAGCCAATGCCGGGCTTGTCCCTCTAAAGAAAAGGGAAAAAGTTGTAAACGGATTACCTCTTGTGGAACACCATTGAATTTGACCGTATTCGTGAGTTGCAAGAATCTCTTGATGTGGTCATGTGGATCATCAATGGTACGCCCCAAGAATGGTTGAGCGGAGACCATCTGGATAAAGCCGGATATAAGCTCAAAGTTGTTGGCTGCAATCGCGGGTATGACAATTGGATCATTGTTGCCCTCCACATGTGCTTGTAACAGTTCAATCATAGGGCGATTGTCCGGTAACGGTTCATTGTTGTTGTTATTATTGTTGTTGAGAGGTGGATTGTTATTGTTATTGTTTTGAGGTGGATTGTTGTTGTTATTTTGTACACCGGCCATGTTTAAGTCTTCGAGAGGCTCGGGCTCTTGATAAGACGTTGATCGTGTACGCATGCACCTGCAAAAGAACTAACAATGCAAGCAAGAAATATTTTTGGTTTTTATGGTTTTTTTAATTTTTTTTTGTATTTTTGAAAATTTTATATTTTTTGGTTTTTGAAATTTTTTATGAAAAAGTAACGTTCACGGTGAACGGATCCCAAAATCCAAGTTCTCACAAAAAACTGTTAATCTTAACGAGAAGAGCCGGAAACGGCGCCATTTGATACAATGATTTTGCAATGGGGTTCAAGATTAGTTCTCGGTATCTCCTCGAATTGATCACAGCTCAAAGTGGAATGATTGTTCTTGGTTACAAATAGGGGGTTTGGTTTTGGTTATCTAAATTTTAAACTAAATGCAAGTAATTAAAATTTTGTTAAGTAAAATTAGAAGCCTTAAAATTAAACTACAAATAATAGCGTGCAACTTTGGAAATTGAAACTTCACAATTTAAAAACTTAAAAACAAGTTTGAAATAAACTAAGTAAAAGAGCGGGAAAAACTAGATTTGAAAAATTAAGCAAAAACAAAACATAAATCTAAGTCCGATCGTAACCCGATCGTACTCAAACAATAGTCCAGATCGCAACGCGATCGTATCCAAAATAACACAATGGATCGTACTCAAACAGTAGTCCGATCGCACTCAATGCGATGATACCAAAAAGGGATGGATCGTACTCTCCAGTACGATGGGAGGGGACGATCTTACTAACAGATCGCAACCACGATCGCAGCTAGTGATCGTGGTTCCATATCGTAACAACTGATCGCACCCAATGCGATCGAAGCAGGGACAAGAGACCCGATCGCACCCCAGATCGAAGTAAGTGATCGTGGGCATGGATCGTACCAGGGAAGGGACAAACTGATCGCACTCAAGCGATCGTAACAAGTAAAACCTACTGAGATGGCAAAGGCGTCCAAAAGGAAATAAGCTTAAGCCAATAAGCAGTATCCAATAAGCAATTTTAAACTTTTCAAAAGAGTAACAAGCAAAAATTCCAACCTTTACAATCTGAAACAATCAAACTTCAATAAAACGGATTAAAGAACTATAAATCTTTTAAGAAAACTTAAACTTAAATAAGCCAAATCAATCAAATAAGCCAATAAGCATCAAGGGTTTATAGCTTATACGTGTACTAGCTTAAGTAGGAACAAGAAGGATTACCTTTTAATCACGAAACACCAAATTCAACACGAAACGAGAACCATTCGGATCAAACAAGGACTTTAGGATTAAGAACAAAGTAAAATAAAGAAGGGTAGAAAGAGATTAAAGAACAAAAAGCTTAACTTGAATCAGATTAATGAAATCCAAAATACAAAAAGCTTAAAACTTGAAAGATAAAAAAAATGGAGAAAAGAAAAATCTTAGTGAGAGAAAGTTGAGAACTTTCTCTCTCTAAAACTAGAGAAAAATGAAAAAATGAAAAACTAACTAAAAAACTAACTCCAAATTTGTGAAGTGAAGTCCTATTTATAGGCGCATTCTTGTGGGCTTGTGAATGGGCTTTGTTTTTGGGCTTCTTTTCTTCTTTCTTCTTTAGTCTTTACGTTTCTTTAAATAAACGTTTCCGACTTTGGATTTTGAGAAGTGTCGGTGAATAATTCCAACTCGTCTTATATAATTTTTTGTTTAATAGACTCGAGTTCTTCGACATATATGAATCTTCCATCATTGGCCCTTTTCTTCGATAAATCTTCAAATAGGCACAATGACTTCAAATCTTTTGCATCTCTTGGACAATAGACTTCGTCTTGAGTCTTTTTCTTCGATAAAACCCGTGTAATTCCATGTTTTCTTCAATATTCATCCGGTTGACTCTGAAAACACAATAAACACAAAAACCACGCATAATTCCAAACAAATGATATTAAATACGTGTTTTGGTCTTGTTTTAGCCAGAAATAAGTGGTAAAAGGATGGGTGTTTTCACACCTATCAAACACCCAAACCCAATATCCCATATCCTTCTCGCTTAGGCAAAACCAACGAGCTAACCAAGAATGACTATCAAGTGTCGAGCTATATGAAGATGCTCTCTCAAGTGAACATCAACATTAGCCTTGTTGAAGCACTTGTCCACATGCCGAAATTTGTCAAAGTATTCAAGGAATTGCTTAGCAAGAAGGAGAAGCTTATTGAGCTCGCCAACACACGCTTAAATGAAAACTGCTCTGCAGTTATTCTTAAAGAACTTCTGGAAAATCTTGGAGATCCCGGTCGTTTTTTGTTGCCGTGCATTTTCAACAAAACCGAAGAATTTACTGCCCTTGCTGATCTCGGGGCCAGTATTAATTTGATGCCATTGAGTGTTTGGAAAACACTATCATTACCCGACCTCACTCCAACAAAGATGACTCTTGAACTTGCAAATCGCACTCTCGCTTACCCGGTTGGTATTGCCGAAGACGTGTTCATTAAAGTTGGCACATTTACTTTCCCGGTCGATTTTGTCGTTGTTGATTATGAAATGGACCCTCGTATTCCTTTAATACTTGGTCGGCCATTCTTGAGAACCGGACGAGCTCTAGTCGATGTGGCCGAAGGTGAGTTAATCTTAAGAGTCGGGAATGATTCACAAGTTTTTAAAATGGGGAAGCTTACAAGCAAATCCTATGGACGAGAATCTGCGAATATGATTAATGTGCTCGATGATTTTGTCATCTACAACAATCCTCTATTCGATTCGTGCATTGATAATCCACTTTTTCAAGATGATGTGGATGATTCTCTCTCCAATTTGGAACCTTCTCCCATTTAAGATTCTCCACCGATCTTTGATGCTTATGATGATGATTCTAGCTCAGATTCGGATGATTATGATGACCTTACCTCCGAGTATCCCGACCTGCCCACGTATGATGATTTCGATGAGGCTGATACTCTTTCGAGCGATTCTTCACATGATGAAGATCCTCCGCCATCACTCGATCCTACTTTGGACGATTACTCATTTGAGGAAGACTTCTCTGCATTTCTCAACACTTACTTCCCTCATGAGAGTGATGCTCCTCCTTATGATTTTGAAGATTATCGTCTTGATCCTACTTTGGATTTGAAGAACATTCTTTCAAAGGAGAAGAAACCGGTCGACACCAACACCCGCAGCACATATGATTTAACACCTCTTTGTCCCCCTTCTGAGGACGAGGTTGTGCTTCTTCGCGGATCTTCTTCACATTCTGCTGAGCCTGAGTGCTATTTTCCCCTAAAGGAAAAGGTGTTCGACCCCGGTATTGATATTCTTCAGCCATCTCAGTATCCACCTGATGAAATAAAAGGAAAAATCTTTGGAACTATTGAAGCCATGCTTGCACCTCACCATACTTGCTCCCACCGTGCTCCATCGCTGCTTAAGGGAACCTTGCCTATTCTTCTTTGGCTTGCCTTGTTCGCCTTAAGCCTGTGCTATTTGATGGACGAAAACTATGTCTTTGATCCTGGTGGATATGTTTCATGCTTCTTCCTATGATGATCAAGGCCGAGTCAGGCTCACGACTCGGTAATCAAAAATCAAGCGCTTCTTGGGAGGCAACCCATGCATCTATCTTTTAGCTTTCTTTATCCTACGTGTAGGGAGACCCGTTACTGTTTGCTATTTCCTCTCTTCTTATAATCAGGGATTCGAGCTTCAATGATCCACTCTTGACGATTCTTGACGACCCGTGATTCCGTGTTCACTTCTTCCCGGTTCTATCCTAAACTCTTTTCGATTCACTATTTTATATTTTCCAATATTAAAATAGGAATCTCTTTAGTTGTCTCTTCCTTATCGAGATTTAAACAACGTGCACAATATCCTAAGTGTAGGGGACTTTACTCCCACATGCTTAAACATTGAGGACAATGTTTATCTTAAGTGTAGGGGGGACTTCTATCGAAGTTAAGTGGCCTTTTCCTTGTATTTGTCCTCATTTTAACCGGAAAATCAATTTTTCGACATTTTTCAAAATTTTTGATCTATTTTGGCCTATTAGTTTTTCCCTTTGTATAGTTGTTTTTCTTTCCTTGCTAGAATAAATGTTTAATAAAGTGGTTTTAATTTTCAAACGTTTTGAATCTTTTGACTCAACCCGAGTTTACTTATCTAAGTTTACTCTAGCTAGTATCCTTAACGTGTTTAAGTCAAGTTTTGCTAGGCTTTTATATAGGGAGCTATAAAACGCAAAAGTCTTAACTCTCACGGGTTAAGAACAAGAACTTTTCGCAAGTTCCTATAATTGATCCTAGAGAGTCGTTTATCAAGGGAACTTTAAAATGCGATTTCTAAGCTTGAAAAAGTCTAAGAATTTTCAAGATCCTATAGGCGACTCGAAAACCCAAAACTTTGATTTAATAGGCTAAGCATCCACGAGTCTCATTCCTTGAGATTTTAAACTGTGGAGAACGAGAGATGATAGAGCCAATTATAAGTTTGGTATTCTTTCGTGAATTTATGTGAGTTAATTATAAGCCTATTCTCCCATCGCTTGTTAATAAATTTATCTGCAATAAATAAGGTTGTACGATTTGAAAAGTTACTTAGCTTCTAGCCCAAGATCGTTTAAAAGTTGCTCGGTATGGATTAGAGTTCATAGCCAAGGCATAACTTATTGAAGCGGGATACGAAGATTGGCGAGTCCAAAAAGGTCCTAACAAGGCATGAGGGATATATTTTGTTGCTAAAGATCCAAAGTGATGTGAAGAATCATTTATCGAAAATCAATATGAAGGATCGAGACACACGACAAAAAGCAAAAACTCCCCATAAGTCATGGAGAAGTGTATCCGAAAAGACCCTAGCAAGGTATGAGGATAAATAGATCCAAGTCATAAAAGGAGGCGGATCGTTGTATATCAAAGTCCAAAATAAAGAATGGAGAAAAATGAAGAGTCGTGGTCCAAGAATGAATCTCTCAAAACTTCAAGTGAAGAAATTCCTATTATGAAGAGAAGACCATTATTTCATGAACGTCTCTCGAGGTTTGAAGTATGAAGTCGCTGCCAAATATCGGTCCGAGAAAGGTCTCAAATCGCGAAGCAAGTTATGCCAAGATATGAACTTTATGAGGTCCCGAGAAGCAGTTTTAAAAGATTTTCTCCTTTAGCTAACTATTGATCAAATCGTTCACTTTATTTTCGGACTAAATAACTATCGAAATAAGTAAAAAATGCATCTTCGTGATCATTCAAGACAACAATAAAATATAAGAGATACACCTAGGAATAAGGGAGTCTAAGTGAGTAATTGGCCCACATGAGTTCGTGTTAGTTTGCTAACTTATGATAACAATGATCTCGTTTTTAAGCTTGGTTTGGAGAAAGTGAAAACTTGAGGATGATGATTATTCATGACATTTCCAAAACCCAAGGTATGCTTTTGATTTCTTTACTTTGAAAGTTTATAGTTTTCTATCTCTTTAATAAAGGCCACTATGGATTGATTATGATGAAAAGTGTAAACGTGCTTTGTAACTAACGCATTGCATGAGGACATTGCAATGGTCAAGTGTAGGGGATTTGATAGGTGTGTAAACACCCATCCTTTTTACCACTTAATTACAATAATAACCGAGTCAAAACGTGTATTTTATGTCATTTATATCGGAATTATGCGTGGTTTGTGTTTTTGTTGTGATTTAGGACGAAATTGTGAAAAAGGGAGAAAACACGGGCATTTACGGGCTTTTATTGAAGAAAAAGATGAAAGATGAAGTCGAGAAGTCAAGAGTGCAAAAAGAACAGAAGTCCAAGACCAATTCTGAAGATTTATCGAAGAAAAAGTCAAAAGACGGAAGTTTACTTAAAGCCGAAGAACTCAAGTCTTAATTATTGAAGAATTAAAAGACGAGTTCGAAGAAATCCCAAGACGAAGTCCAAGTATTAAGAAGATTTAAGAAGATTAAAGAAGCTTAAGGACTTGATCATGCAATTAAGAAGAAAGGAAGGAGGGGAGGAAGCTTCCTCTAACCATCTCCCTAATCCCCTATAAATAGCCTTCATATTCATTTCATTAGTTTTTGTTGGCTAGAGTGACACTAGTTCTTCTACCTTTACTTTTGTGCACCTTTACTTTTCATGTCAAATTTAAATACTTGTCTTGCACTTTTAATATCTTTAATTTCCAAGTAAGTGTTCTTTAATTTTCTTGTTTTAAATCTCTCATTCTACCTTTCTTTCTTTGCTTGATCTTTATGTTTATGTGTTTATTACCTTGGTTATTTGATTAAAGATTATGTTTTTATGCTTTTGATTGTTTTGGTTCATTGATTTTTATAGCTTATTTGTTTTCATCTTAAAGTTTCTTAAGTTTTTATAAAAGTTATTTTTATATTAAGTTTGATTTCGTAAACCTCTTTCCTTTCGTGTTTTCAAAAGTCTTTAAATTTTAGTTTATTAGCTTCGCATACAGTTTTCATTAAGTTTTTCGTTATGTGCTTATTTGATAAATAGCTTATTTTTCTAGCTTATTTTGTGTTTTTTCTACTGTATTCCGATCTTACAAATCGGAAAAGGGTTTATCTTTCCGACCAGCACTCCTTGGCTTGGTCGGAAAAGGGTTTACAACATTCCGACGAGGAGGTTTGGTTATTCCGATTGGGGAGTCTAGTGGTATTCCGATCAGGGTTAAGTGACAATTATTCCGATCAGGACTCTACTATACATTCCGATCTAGGTGTTACTTGGTATTCCGATTAGGGGTTAGTGACAAGGATTCCGATCCTTATTCCAATCTGGGGTTCCGATAAGCATTCCGATCAACTTTCCGATCTGGAGGTGGGTTTATTATTCCGATTGTGCTCCAATCGGAATACATTCCGATCAGGTTTGTTATTTTTATATTTTGTCTTGTTTAATTTTTGCGTTCTCATTTTAATACCTTGTCAATTTTAAATTTTCGTTATGCTTTATTTTCAAGTCACTTAATTTCTCGTTATTTACTTTTCAAAGTTTAAATTTTGCACCTTTCTTTTAATTAGACTTAGTTTATTTTAACGCATTTTACTTTAACGTCATTTACATTTACATCTTTGCACTTTTAATTTAAAATCAACCAAAAATATTTGTTTTACCAAAATCAACTGAGTCGTACTTTGAACTGGAAATCAATTCGTTAAGATATCGAGAACAAGAACTTTAATTTTTATATGGGGTGTCAAAAGCCTTGTATCAATTTCCTGCCAGAA
Source organism: Glebionis coronaria (assembly GCA_025667525.1). Taxonomy (NCBI): domain Eukaryota; kingdom Viridiplantae; phylum Streptophyta; class Magnoliopsida; order Asterales; family Asteraceae; genus Glebionis; species Glebionis coronaria. The sequence continues at coordinate 95,580 of JANFOE010001528.1, read as the reverse complement.
AAATCAGTACAAATTGTTTCTGCCTTACAAGCGCGTGACTTATCAGTCCCCAGCTACAAAGACTTTTAGCTACCAGTTATAAATTCAGTTCTGAAATTCTTTAAATTCACGATCAGCAGATTATCTCAAAGTTTCCAGAGGTCACTCCAGAAGGTTTTTCAGAAATTCCTTCCTAACCACGAGACAGACTTTAACATCGAGCTTATCTCAAGGACTGAACTTATTTTCAGAACTCTTTATTTCAGGGCTTCAGATGAGTTAAAATAGTTGCAGCATTTGCTGCAAGAATTACCAGCACGAGACTTTATCCGCCCTAGTGTACCACCAGAAAGTGCACCGTTTTACGTCTATCAGGAAGAAGGCCTATATCATGAGATCATGAATCAACCACCGATTGTTTTACAAGATCACTTTTTCAATCGATGTTCATTCCAAGAATAGCAAGTTTATCTGATCTGCTATGACGTCTTATATATTTTCTCGAACAATTCACGATCATGACACCATCAATAGTGAGAGAAAGAACATGATGTTTTCCAGACTGCTGTTGCACACGTTATAGTTTCCCTAAAAAAATTGATTTATACTTCTGATCTCCCTAATGCTCCAGCTATAGTATGAAATTTATGAATAATTTTTTTTCATGACTTCTTAGACAAAATCGGCAGTATATTCAATGATAACATTCTGATCTGCTAAATTCTAGAAGTACAAGAGAATCATATTCTCACAGTTGTACATAATCTCCGATAGGAGGAAAGATTATATAAGCAGCTTCCCAGATGTGAATTCCAGTTGAACAGGGTAGCATTTCTGAACCACCCTTTTTCAGCAGAAAGAAATTTCAAACAATCATGCGCAGGTGAAGGCCATCACCAGATGGTCAAGACCGACGTCTGTAACTAGAGTACAAAATTTTCTAGAACTCAGTTGAATGCTACCGCAGAAATTACTGACAGTTCTCACTAAAATGCTTCCATGACTATTCATCCAGATTCCACCCGAATGTACCAAATCTCAGACATAAATTTGAAAGAAGCAGTATAACAAATGGATGCAGCTATGTTCATATTTAAATGCCCGACACACCGCAGGTTCAAGATAGAACGCCGTCATGCTAGTGAGTGGTTACAACCATTAGAAATTTTGAACAGAAATGGGACAAGGCTTCCATGAAGGTTGTTATCAGCTACCACATAACTCAGAAAAGTTTGATCCTATCTAAGTCATTGTCAACCATTTAACCTAACCTACACGTTTTCTTTTATCCGAAAGATTTATGCAGTAGCAGATCTGTAGGAAATTCAGCAATAGATCGTAAAATTTCACAGTATTCCATCAACCATCATATCAGATAGAAAATTTCACGTTCACGAATCACGCTCACGTTCATGTCCACGAATCATGTTATGTTCACATTCATGTTCACGTTTACGTTACCTTCACGTTTACGTCTCACGTTCACATTATGATGTTGTTTCAATTCATATTTTATGATATCTCATGATTTAAGTCCACGGTCGCGTTCATAACATTGTTCACGATCAGACTCGGGTTCGATCTCGTGATACACGTTTCACAACTTTACTGGATTTGGTTACAGAAACTTTAAGAAAACTAGACTCAAGTTTAGCATAGCTTTCCCATACTCAGGCAGACATTTCACGTCTCATGCCGTATCATTTGGCATTCCTTCCTCAGTCAGCATACGTTCATGATATGTCTAGTATCACGTTCACAGTATGTTCCACATGTCACGTTCACGACATATGCCATGCCCAGCGTTCATCAGAAGATCACGAACCACGTTCACAATTGCTCACGTAGCACGTTCACAATTATTCACGTAGTTCGTTCCAATAGGTTTTCAGCAGTTTTACTCGGAGATATAAATATATCTTTTCAGGTTAATTGTACATATCGTTTCACGTATCTTACGTGTTTTATCTTATTCATTCGACCATATTCAGAAAGCCATCTCAGGTATGGAACCAGAAACTATTCAGCATCATCAGGACAGGGTCATCAGAACCAAGATTTTTTTTCATTATGTTTAGACCTTTGAAGGAATCACTTCGAGCGGGAGGCCACTTGAAACGAAGGAGTCCATCCAGACCTCTCATCTTTTTCCTTCAATAATTCAGTTAAGTTATTTCACTCATGTTACGTTCCATGTCCTCTTTAGCCATGTCATGTTTCAGGTTCACTTCAGTCGTGTCATGTTTATACCCTTTCAGCAGCATTATGTTCTAGTCGAGGCGAACTACCTTTAAGCCTATATGTCTTTTCATCTTTCATATTCTTTCAGCCTATGTGTCATTTCAGTTTTATAACTTCATCAGCTTATTACCTTTAATCCGAGGACGAATTTCTCCTTTTTAGAGGGGAAGAATTATAAAATCGCAGCATTATCGTGTCTCTAATTCGAGGACGAATTATTTTTTTAGAGGGGAAGAATTGTAAAACCCGTATTTAAAATCCCCGAATATTAAATACACGTAGTCTCAACTTTAACTTTTATTAAACATTAAAAGTAAATACACAGTCTCAGTTTTATTTTAATATTACTAATAAATAATTATTCAGAAAATAATTATTAAGTTTCAGAAAATATTAGGTATGTACTGTTGATTATACAGAAAAGATTATTACATTCAGGAATTAAAACACGAGGAATACAAATACGTTTACGTGATAATTAGTGTCGAAAAATCAAACGAGAACCTACTTATATTTAAAAAGGGCCGGCGGTTTTTATACATAAACAAGAAGCATATTGGGCTTTTGGCCCAACCCGGTTTACAAACAAAACACAGGAATAAATAAACACTTGTATCTCATTTAGCATATCACGAACAAAAAGAAAGAACGGCTAGGGTTGTGGGAAAAAGAGTGCCGCCAGATTGAAATCAAGAACAAGGGTCCGAGATTAAATTTTGTTCTTCTATTTGATTGTTATAATCATCTTCTATGTTGCACGGAAACGCCTCTCGGGTGCCGTGCCCGTCCCGGAAACGTTCCGGAAACGGGAAACGGCTAGAAACGCCCGGAAACGCGGCGGAAACATTTCCCCAAAAAGGGAAACGTTTCCTGAAGATAGGAAACGTCCAGGCTCTAGCAGAAACGCGAAAGGAAACGTTTCCTTGGATTTTAACACGTTTCTAGGCTAGTTTTTGGGCCATGAAACATTTTTTGGTCCATTTATGTTGTATATACATATAGTATGTCGCCATATCTTCTAACAAATCTCTAAAATTGACTATGAGTATTTGTTTAATGTTAAGTATATATTATGTCTCACTATCAGTATTTAATTTTTCTTGCTTTATCGGTTAAAAATTCATGTTTATTTAATTTATTAATAAATATATATAAATACAAAAACGTTTCCAGCCGTACCCGTTTCATGGATTTTGGGACATTGGCGTTTCTAAGTACCCGTTCCCGTACCCGTCCCCGTTTCCGTATCCGTCTCCGTGCAACATAGATCATCTTTCCATCCTCTAATTGTAACGGTATCACCCTTTCTTTTAATTTTTCCTTGAGTTTCGAATTAATATATGTTAAGATCTATATAAATGGTTAACATGAACAAATAATCAAAGGTGGTGTCGTGTTGCTGCTTGATTCACGAATACCGAGACACCAAGTCTCGGTGAGTGGTTTATTAGCCAACCGTGACCCACACAGGGGTCGGTTGTACCTTGTTTTGCCAAGCCGCAACCTAAAAATCCTAAAAAATGAGGTAACGAGCATAAGGGGGTGTTTGGCTATTAAAACAGTGAGTACCTAGACTCAGCAGGGGGTGTTTGGGGTTTACTCGAAGAAAGAGGGTGTTTGGGATTGCGAACAGTGGGAACAGAAACAAGCAGTGGGAACCACTGCATTAACAGTGGGAACAACACAAACAATAGGAATAATATACTAACCAGTGGGAACGAAACCAAGCAGTGGGAACTGCTGGTTGGTGACGTCAGCCAAGGGGACCACAACGTGGGCTGTGGTGGGCGCGTTTTGGTTAACCCGAGACATAGGTGTCTCGGGGAGGGTTTTTAAGCACGAATTCGGGAATACACGAATATATAAAAATACAAGGATTTACTTAGTTTAATTAAATCTTTTTATAAATAAGTTTTATAAATGAATTTAATTATATTGTTTTTTGTTATTAAATTAATTAGTAACATTAAATTATATTGTTTTATCTAGATATGTAAAGATTATTTCTTGATTTTTAATGTGAATTTGGGGTATTTTTTGGCTGTTTGATTATAGGTTTTTTTTGGCTTTTTGATTATAGGGTATTTTTTTAGGATTTTTGATTAGGTATTTTTTTTGGCTTTTCGTAAAGCTTCCTCTACTGAGTAGAAAGTTTTTGGGGTATTTTTTACAAATCTAAGCCATAGTTTTGAAAAAAGGTTCCTTTTGATCAAAGTTTTTTTCTTGCGAAAAGGATCAATCATTTCCAATCAACTCATAACATTGACAAAAAACCATTTAATGCTTTTAATTGATTGTGTCAGTTGGCCCTACAAAAGCCGATTAAAAAAATTCAGGTTGTGCGTGTGTGTATTTGTTTTTGCTTATTCTCGAGCCTATGACTTTATTTGTTTTGCGTATGTTATATAAGACCGTTTGCTTTACATTTTATTTTCAAGCTTATGAGGTTATTTTCATTTTTTAGTTGTGTAATAAGCTATTAGGGGTGTTGGGTTAAGTTATTTGAGGGGCTTAATATAGAAATAGTCATGCGACTCATCACAGAAAGATCGCTTTCTATTGTGTACTGATAGAGAGTCTATCCTAATCATTTTGTTTGAACTTTTTCGTACAGTGCCATCACAAGGAGAAGTCGACAATCACATATGTTTTGTGGTGACTTAAATATGAAGTTAGACAACTTTAAACAATTACATCTCACTGATTTAAGCCTCCAAAATTCCCGTATTCCTGGGATGGCAGACATGGATATGAGTCAGGTTATGGGCGCTGTCGGTGATGCTGAAGACAAGGATTATGAAGGTATCTTTTTAAAAAACTTTTTTCTATATATATTCTTGTAAATGTACCGATTATCGAGCACAAAAATTATTTTATTTTGGGATGATTAACTGATGTTATGTTGTATTAGCACTTGATTTTGAAGCTACAATTATTTGTAAAACACAAAACCGAACATATACTTTGTTGGACCGGACTGGACTTACGAACCAGACCGGGCCGACCTGGATATCGGCAGAACATTTCAGTCCAGTCATTGGTCCGGTGTTTTGAGCCAACTCTGTATGTGTTCTGGTTTTAGGACCGTGGTTAATAGTGCAATGAGCAACAAACATCTTCTACGCAACTGATTCTCTGCCTATATACGCAACCGATTCTCTGCCTAATATATTTGATAATATGGTTTTATGTATATGATCAGTTTATGATTTTACATTTTTTGTTTCCTATGAATACAGGACCCCTGACATGTCTGCAATGAATCATGACTCGACTCCGAATCTCATAGTGGTTGCAAGCAAGCTGAAATACAATCCCGAGGTACATATTGTGCCTCTTTAATTTACATTTTATGTCATTCTTGATGTAAAGTTTTTATCAATTTACATTTTATGTCATTAATTGATGATCAGGTAAAAATTAGATATGATTCAATATCATTTTAATTTATGAGGGATTTATTTGAACAAAAACGACAGCGTCTTAACATAACCAACCCTCATTTTTTCAGCTCTTACTAAAATTGACCCATTTCAGCCTAAACCTATTTTGACTTGTCAACCTGCCCAACCTATCTTGCCAATTAATATTCAAGTTTTAGTTTTGTTTTTAATGTAGATCATGTATATTGGAGGAACTTGCTCTTTTTTTTATGTCCACTTCAGGTAAAGCAGTAACAAAATACTTGAGCGTTGTGTTTAACATATTATTTAAGTAACACAATACTTCCTTAATCCTGCAGCGTGTATTGTTGCAATTGTGTTTAATTTACTTCCTTCCTCGAGTACTGTCTCCATGAGATGTTATTAACGAAACTCCAGTTTCTCCTCCAAAGGCTGAATCACCAACATTGCAGGTTAACCCCAACCGGGAGGTGACAAAGATAGTGATATGGGTTTGTCGTTTGAAAGTGGAAAAGAGTCTGATAAAGCTAAGAAGAATAAACGGGCTAGAATAGCTCCATGGGATAGGGGAGGTGGTAAAGGAAGTGCTAGGAAATACCGTAAAGGAGGGGGTGGTAAGAGGAAGACTCGAGAATACAGGGACACAAAGTATGGGTTTGGAGGAAAGAAAGGTTTGAACAAGCATAATACAGTTGAAACGACTAATGATTTTAGAGGGTTCAACAAGGGCGATTCATTTCCAAATAAGAGAAGAAAGAAGTGATCTTTATAACTCCGCCTGTGTTGGTAAGGGTATCAGTTATGTATCTTGAAGGTCAGATTATTGTTTTTATTAAGATATCTAAGTCTTTAATCAAATTTTGCTTTTATTTATGTCGTGTTAGTTTTAGTTTCATTTGTCATTTGGGTTACCAAGTATTTGCATATATCTGTTACATATTAATACAACAAGGGCTTATGTGGAAAAAGAAGCCAAATCACTCTCGGAACAGTAGTTTAGGCTGCAAAGCTTGATCGGATGGGAAAGCATTCTCATAAGTAGTTTAGTTTTTACTACTCTCATGTCACTTTCTCTACTAACCGAAAATAAGAGGATGAGCTACAAAGTAGTCACAAAAACCACAAGCAAATGAATCAAAACAAAGTGCATCAAACTCAAAACACAGGGTCTCCTTCATAACATTTCAGTAGCCCAATGAGCCAAGACTTTACCCAGTGGCTGGACCATCTGATAAAGCTCCTAGCAACTCAGGACCATCTGACTTTTAACCCACTATTAACGAGTAGAAACTTCAATTTCGAACTGCAACTTTTAAGGTTTATGATAAGAGATTAAATCTTGAACGTTTTGACGTTATCACTGTTTTCGTTTCCTTTATAGAGTTTTCTCAATAAAATCCTAAATCAGCATTCCTGATGCAGTTTGGAACCACCTAGAAATAGAATTAGTTTATAAGACTTTAGGATTTCGTTTTCTATGTTATATACGAAAGCTGCACCTACACTTTGTCAAGAGTGCATTCCTTGGTTGTATTATACATTTGTATCACTTAATGTACTATGAACTTGTGAAATCCCGGTATGAGCCATGAGGTACTCTGAACTTGTGTGATTAGTAATTGTCAACGTGGGTGTGAAATGCATAAATAAACGAGGATAATTAAAATCAAGCCAAATACAATGAGTTCAACTTTTGATAGGTTTTGGCTTATAAGCATCATAATATGTTATTATATGTAAAAAAAATTAAGTTTTTTTTTGTACTCTTTATTTTTTATTAAAAAATTAGATTTAAAAAAAATAACTTTTTTCTTACGAAAAATATAATTTTTTTCAAAGTTAAATTTTTTTCTAAAAAAATAAGATTTTGAAAATTTACGAAATAAATTTAAAAAAAATATTTTAAATATATAAAAATGTTTTTTTTATTATTTATTTTAAGTTTGAAAAGAAAAAATACCATAAGAAAAGTTATTTGAAAGAACTTTCGAAAGATTTTTAAAGATACGACAAAGATAAAAATTAAAATAAAAGTAAAATACCTAATTTTCCTTTTTAGTTACTGCGTACTAAAAACTTTCGTTAATATAAAGGACTAACGTTGTAAACGATCGTTAGCCAAATGGACTAACGTTGCCACATTATAACTAACATTATAGACCTTTGGTTCAAGTTGAAAAGAAATTTGAAAGCACGCTAAAAATATCGGTAATAAATAACAAATGCTTCGTTATGGTAAATATCAGAAGTTATTCCATGTCTTTTACAAGTGAGAAAATATGCAAATGAAAACATTCATGATCCTAAAGTTATAATTTAGGAGTCCAGTAAGTCAGTTAGCTATTTGCACGTGTTAAGATATTCTTAAAATTACTCAAAAACCGACCGTCTATTGGATTAGAAAAGATATGTTATGTTATGTGTTTGACAAGTTAAATGCCGTCTTAAAATGGTTATATCCAAGATAAATGCGCCAAATGTGTTGGTAAGTCAAATAGAGTCTTATATATACATAATATTTATTAAAATGACAGATATATCGGCTACAAAAATTTACCGTGTGGACGTTTTTGTTTTAGTAAATAGGAAGATGAGAAAAACAAATAAAGTGTCATTTTTGGTACGATATTTAGAGTTACAATTCTTTTTACCTTTGGAGATTTACTATCAGAGTTGGAAAAGATGTACATTTTAGTCATAAGATAGTCACCGTTCACTGTGAGACGGTGGGAAAAGATAGATGTTTTTTACAAGTCCATAAATAATGGAAGCTCCTAAAGGTAAAGATGGTAATTATATCATTCTATGATCAACGTTACGTATAAAGTTTTACATTGAATTTGATCTAAAATTATGTACTTTGTAATTGTGGATACCTTATTAAGTTTTATTTCCTCTTATCGGATAACTATTCATTTTTTATTCACCTTACTATAATTCTATATTGTTCTTAATTCGCGAAGCATTACTTTAATTTTTCCAATGATACTAAAAAAGCGCGCCCGTCCATCGGATATTTTAGAGTTTACAAGAAAGGTTTGAAGGTTTTATGCTGTGATAGGGATGGTAATTATGCCAATTCCACGACCAACGTTGTTTACAAAGAACCTTTACATCGAATTTGATCTAAAACTCTATATACTAATAAATTAAATATACTTTGACATACGATGCATTTCTTTTTATCAGATTATACTCATGTATTTTATACGGAGTAGTTGTTTATTTTGTCTTAAAGTATTATTATTGATTTATTTTATAATATTTATTCAATTAAATATACTTAAAAACTGTTCGTGTTTCATTAATAGATACATAGTTGATTCCAATTAAAATTATAAAGCATGCCCGTCCATCGGACGGCCTTTACAACTAGTGTATATATATATATATATATATATATATATATATATATATATATATATATATATATATATATATATATATATATATATATATATATATATATATATATATATATATATATATATTTATATATATATATATCAAATATCAAATATCAAATCAAATCAAATCAAATCAAATCAAATCAAATCAAAAACCCTTATATAGGAAGGATGGTGAAACAATTCCTTAAATACAAAATTATATAAAAATGACACATGTAATTCATTAAAGGGTTTCCATAAAATGCTTCAAAAAGAAAATAGGTATTCCAAATAATGCCTTAAATACAAAATTCAATAAAAATATATATATGAATTATAAAAATATATAAGGAAGTTTGGTGAAACAATACCTTAAATACAAAATTCTATAAAAATGATTCCATAAAATGCTTCAAAAATAAAATAGGAATTACAAATGATACCTTAAATACAAAATTCTATAAAAAAATATACATATAGGAATTACAAATGATGCCTTAAATACAAAATTCTATAAAAATGATTCCATAAAATGCTTCAAAAATAAAATAGGATTACAAATGATGCCTTATATATAAAATTCTATAAAAATATATATAGGAATTACAAATGATGCCTTAAATACAAAATTCTTTAAAAATATATAAGGAATGATGGTGAAACAATGCCTTAAAGACAAAATTCTATAAAACTGATTCCATAAAATGCTTCAAAAATAAAATAGGTATTACAAATGATGCCTTAATTACAAAATTCTATAAAAATGTATATAGGAATTAAAAATGATGCCTTAAATACAAAATTTTATAAAAATATGTAACACCCCCAATTTACCACGCAGCGGAATATCAACATTGGGCGTTACTTCATAGCACATCACACACAGTCATAGAAAACAACCTCAAAAGAGACGTTTTATAAAATAAACCATTCGACAAAATCAGAGTTCAATAAAAGAGGTCCCAACAGTTTATACAAACCTTAATAAATATAAAAGTTTGTCAAAAGTATCGAACGGAAATTGTTTGTTTTGCCTTTACATTATCTCGCGCGGCTCCATGCTCCAGCTGATCATAAACCTATACACCTGAGAATACATGCTAAACAGTCAACACAACGGTTGAGTGAATTCATAGGTTTTTAAATAAACAATAATGGGGTTTGAAATAAACCATAAAGCTTTTGAACACAAGAATCTCATCCACTGTCGATAGTGCAACACATGCAATACCCAAAGTCCACGCTATTCTACTAAGCCATGACACCGAAGCCTTAAGTATAATAATGCCCTAGTCAGGTATCTTGCCAAATACCCCCTTACTTCTAATACAACACACCTGGCTGAGCCTCCAACCCACAGGTGCGACCTGCCCAGGTGGGGGCCATCCCCGATGGATCCATCCGTCTGTACCAGCGCCTACCCATCAAGGGTAGTTAACGGTTCATGGGTTTATAGGGACTTTCCAAATTTTGGCAATACAGCACTTAGCAAATAGCTATTCACAATCAATACAATCAACGCTTGTGTTCATCTTTCAAAAGCATTTAATCAAGCACCTTGTATTCATTTACAACAACTTGTATTCGTTCAAAGCATATAGTCAAACTTCACATGTTTATTCATAAACATGTATCCTCTCAAAACTATATATATAGACAACGTATATTTTATACCAAGAGCATGTATTCCCCCTCGCGGGTTTATAAACACATATAAAGCAGTAAAAGCGAGGCTATGAACTCACCTGATATAGCTATCACACGTAGATCAAGGAACAAACGTCCAATAGTCGATACACGACTTCACGAGATAATAATCGCTCACTGATCGAGAACGAGATGCCCAACGGTCAACAAATGACCGATCGAACCTATAATGACGAGACGCGTCTTAGGGTCGAGACTATACATAAGTCATACATATATGTAAATAGTTCACTTTAGTAGGTTTGGACATTGCATAAGTTTTATAAAACTTTTTATAAAACCTTTCATAACAATTTAACATATATCTTCTCATTATGACCATTAAGCCCATTCTAGCCCATTAGTGACCCATTAATCATTTATATAACCTAAGTCCATTTAAAACTCATTATTGATCTCCATATACATTATTAATCTCAGGTTCAATAATGGCCCAATAGCCATTATAAGTGTAAGTTGGGCTTTTGTGGTCCAAATCCACTTTATATGTATTACGGGTTCTAAAACGCCTCTTAACGATGTAAACTTAATGTCCACGATGGCCGAGTCTCGGGTATTCTAGTTATCAATAAATAAACGAGTCTATATTTATTAAAAAAAAAGCGGCTCATACCATTTCGGTGTTTATAAAAATCATCACGTTTTACCTTAATTTAATATAGTCTAATTCTTACAATTTTCACAACATGTCTCGTTAATTAGACCGTTTCTCCTAAACCGTATATAATATAGATGAGTTATTTTTACTAATGTCATTCTTAACTTATTTAGTTTACTTATTATAAGTTCAATTGCCTCTAATTTATAGTTATCATAGCTTATTTACCCATTTTATTACTTAGAAGAGTTGGCTGTTTTTCGCAGCCAACTTCAGTTTCACCGTTTTGGCCGCCATTTCCAAACCGTTTATTCGTAGAAAACCATTCGACTCGTGGAGATTATACATAAATTTAGCTACAACTTTTAGTTTTACATATTTAGAGGTCAGTATATAATTTTTAAGAGTTTTTGGCCGTGCAAAACTGGTAGATCAGATTCGACACTTTTCACTATTTTGACCATATCTAATTTATCAGGTATCGTCACGAGACGAGCGACCCGGAGAAATCACCACAAATCACATGGCTATCTCCCTATATTATTACCAGTCTCACTACTTACTGTTTTTCAACAAGTAAGACGTTTCCACTCCTGTCCCAACATATACTTAACCATCATGTTATTAAGCAATTCATACCAACATGTAATTAAGTAATTCATATGCATGAAATGGACGTGAAGAATTTATTCTCTATAAGCTTATTCGAATTTTAAAATCAAATGTCCTTCATTTCCATTATTTTATTCGAGTAGTATAAGCAATAACATATCATAGTATATATAGAGTCGATGTCGAGTAGTACCTTAGCTCCACGAACAAAGACATGTTAACCGAAGTTGCGATGCATGTATTAGTATACAAACCGACACGACACGAGTACTACCAAAGATAAATCCGCCTGATACTCGAAGCAAAACATGAACTCGGATACGAAACGAAATATGTCGAAACAAACGACACGATGGAAAAATGAAACATGATTGCTTCTATACGAACTAGAACTTGATCAAGCCTTCTTCTCCCTCCATTTGCTTGAACTCAACCGAAACCTTGGCTTGAACTTTACCCTCGCTGCTCCTATGACTCTAATAAGAGCATCTTAATAGCTAAACTAGGCACGCTTACTTTGCCGTATTTAAATGGAACAAGATAATATTACACCTCGGAAGAAGAAACGATAATTAAATATATAAATGGAATGATCAGTGTCATTTTAATGTAGACCATCATGTATCTTCAAACAAGGACACGTATAGTTCAATTTCTTATTTATTAAGTAAACTTTGACGTTAAGTTAGCGGGTATTATCGAGATCCGATATTTTTAACGTTACGCGATTTGAACGATACACGTTAAACCACGAAAAATAAATGCTCAATATAAAATAAAAACTTTGACATTCGGAGAACATTTATATTTTAATAAATAAATGAGGGTTATAATTTAATAACTGTTAACGCGTCGTGTAAACGAGTGACGCCTAAAGGCTTAATGTATATTACCAACAATGTTCGTAAAATGAGAAATCAAAACGACGACAATAGAAAGTATTTATATGTCATAAGGAGGATATTTACGATCGATGACGGACATATACTTTGTCGATTATTAATAAAGACACGTACTATATACGTTAAAGCTTTAACCTTGACGGTTAGCCGAGAACTCAATATTATTCGCAAAAATAATCATGACAAATAAAAGTCGATTATAATTATTGGTACGAATATTAGAAATAGTATTAGAACTCGGTCTAAATGTTGATTTTAAAGTTCGGGTTACTACATTATCTACCCCTTTAGGAAGCGATGTCCCAGCGCTTAATTCGTCTCAATAGTCTCGGTTAAAGGGCGAAGAGGTGAGAGATAGACAAGTCATCGCTGAGGTTTCTAACGAATGTTAAATAAACAAAATTCAAAGCAACGAGTATATATAACAACCATGAATGAAAGTTTTAAATGTACCTTTAAACCTTATAAGTAAAGAATAATACATAAATCAAAGGAGAAGCCATTGAAAGCGAAAAATTAACAAGCCTTCAATTTTTGGAAGTGCCTCAAGTACATTACTACTAGCTTATCAAACTTGCGACGGTCGATATAAGTTAGAAAAATTCCACATGACAAGTGAAGAGTTGAAAGAAGTAGGTGCATTTGAAATTTTTTTAATGCGAGAATCAATTCAAAACTATCGATGATCACATCGATCAAATCGAAACACATATGTTCCACAGGTTCCATAAGAAAATTAGCTCATAAAACAAAATCGCATGGATCACACATAAATCCATCGAAAACCTGTTACAGAATATTCACGACGAGGCAATTATTACGAGTCGCACAAAATCATTAAGTTGCATGATCTCAAACATGCAAACCTATTTCTTGAAAATCAAATTTATCGACACAGAAATCGTTCGGAGTATACAATACTCTATCGAAGGAACTACGATCCAAATCAAATACAAAAGCCATCACTAGGCACATATAGTCACATTACGACATGCTTGCAGAATAGACAAGCCATGCCAAATCAATAAGCTCAAGCAAGTTAACTCATGCTTGCTAAATGGCCAAGCCATGATAAATAAGAATATTTGACAGGAATTTCAGATAAGTCCAGTCAAAGGAAAGTTTGCAAGTTAAAGGATGTTCACGATCTTGATTGCATAGATGCATATCGAACAATATTTTCGTCATCAAAGGGTGCTCACACACGGATCCATACCCAAATGACATTGCAGGGTGCTCACAAACGGATGCATACCCAAAAGATATTACAGGGTGCTCACAAACGGATCCATACCCAAAATAATTTCTTGTTACGTTTGAAAAATTCTTCGATGAACCATCCATAATCACAAGAAAGAATCCCAAGATCTTTTCATTCACGATGAGTTGTGTTGATAACTTAATCCTCAGTCAATCCACAAGTACACAACTAGTGTCGATTAAACAAGTCATCTGTTCTCGGAACATGTAATGGTTCTTAACGATTAGCTTATAATGCTTGCGATAGTTAGGACACATTAGAAATGACCCATAGAATCAAATTATAACTCGAGAGAAGACTAACGGCGTACATAGACGATAATCAATAATAACGACAATGATGACGAAAACGAACGATACGTACCAACGAAACATGAGTCGAAGAAATTCCGTATACAAAAATAATCACAAACCAAGTCAAGCACTCTTGAGCCCACTTATTTATAATTTCTTGTTTTCATCGAAAGGCGTCCCAATCCATGTAAACAAGAATTTATAAATTTATGGTTCGGGAACTTATAATTTTCTTGTTCAAATAAAAAGGCGTCCCAGTTTATTTCAACAAGATGATTATAAATCATCCTACTCAGTAATACCGTCACAAAACATGATAACATAATCAAATTAAATGCCAAGAAAAGTACATGGTGTCAAACTTACTCCATGATTTCTGTATTCAAACGTCCCATTCCATCTGAATAAAGAAACCATAGACAATCTAAGGTCCAGTGGTTTAAAACTTTCTTATTCAAATGTCCCAATCCATTTCAATAAGATAACCTTAAACGACAAATAGTTGGACGATTCAAATTCTCTATATTTAAATGTCCCATTCCATTTAAATATAAGGTATTAAATTGCTCAACTAATGACTACTATGAGCATATCTTTGTTGTACCCAAATTATATAATGATTTGGGTATATATATTTTAGGTCCAACATTGGCATCCTCCTTTTCGCCACAAAACATAATCAAACACAATTAAATTAAACATTATATTACGTAGAAGATCTCTCCTTGAAGAAATGATTCTCCAAAATCATAAGGAGTGCAGAAATATAATAATACGCTTATCAATTACGTTTCAAAAGGAGATGTCCTAAAATGGCACATCACGATGCGATGACAAAAATCGAGCTTAAATTAGTCGACATGCGATAGATTATGAAACAATATATATGTACCCTTAATATCAAACGAGGTCCATACTCGTATTCGGATAATAAATTAATTATCAAGAAAAGTGATTGGCGGCGAGGCCAAACTCTCTATAAAACCGTAACATAAAATGTACGATAATCACGTAAGGCTCATTGCTTCATGCACAATGCCCTTAAATATCATAGTATATACATTCAATATACATACAAACATTTCTACATACACACATGATCACAATATCACAACCAAGCTTTTGTTTCAAGGAGCCATGAGCGCGCGGATACTTTGTAAGGCAACCAAACAATTTTACGAAAGAGCAGTTATAGTCTAGGTTTTAAAAATGACCTAGTTCGCTATAACTAGTGCTCTGATACCAATCTGTAACACCCCCCAATTTACCACGCAGCGGAATATCAACATTGGGCGTTACTTCATAGCACATCACACACAGTCATAGAAAACAACCTCAAAAGAGACGTTTTATAAAATAAACCATTCGACAAAATCAGAGTTCAATAAAAGAGGTCCCAACAGTTTATACAAACCTTAATAAATATAAAAGTTTGTCAAAAGTATCGAACGGAAATTGTTTGTTTTTGCCTTTACATTATCTCGCGCGGCTCCATGCTCCAGCTGATCATAAACCTATACACCTGAGAATACATGCTAAATAGTCAACACAACGGTTGAGTGAATTCATAGGTTTTTAAATAAACAATAATAGGGTTTGAAATAAACCATAAAGCTTTTGAACACAAGAATCTCATCCACTGTCGATAGTGCAACACATGCAATACCCAAAGTCCACGCTATTCTACTAAGCCATGACACCGAAGCCTTAAGTATAATAATGCCCTAGTCAGGTATCTTGCCAAATACCCCCTTACTTCTAATACAACACACCTGGCTGAGCCTCCAACCCACAGGTGCGACCTGCCCAGGTGGGGGCCATCCCCGATGGATCCATCCGTCTGTACCAGCGCCTACCCATCAAGGGTAGTTAACGGTTCATGGGTTTATAGGGACTTTCCAAATTTTGGCAATACAGCACTTAGCAAATAGCTATTCACAATCAATACAATCAACGCTTGTGTTCATCTTTCAAAAGCATTTAATCAAGCACCTTGTATTCATTTACAACAACTTGTATTCGTTCAAAGCATATAGTCAAACTTCACATGTTTATTCATAAACATGTATCCTCTCAAAACTATATATATAGACAACGTATATTTTATACCAAGAGCATGTATTCCCCCTCGCGGGTTTATAAACACATATAAAGCAGTAAAAGCGAGGCTATGAACTCACCTGATATAGCTATCACACGTAGATCAAGGAACAAACGTCCAATAGTCGATACACGACTTCACGAGATAATAATCGCTCAACTGATCGAGAACGAGATGCCCAACGGTCAACAAATGACCGATCGAACCTATAATGACGAGACGCGTCTTAGGGTCGAGACTATACATAAGTCATACATATATGTAAATAGTTCACTTTAGTAGGTTTGGACATTGCATAAGTTTTATAAAACTTTTTATAAAACCTTTCATAACAATTTAACATATATCTTCTCATTATGACCATTAAGCCCATTCTAGCCCATTAGTGACCCATTAATCATTTATATAACCTAAGTCCATTTAAAACTCATTATTGATCTCCATATACATTATTAATCTCAGGTCCAATAATTGGCCCAATAGCCATTATAAGTGTAAGTTGGGCTTTTGTGGTCCAAATCCACTTTATATGTATTACGGGTTCTAAAACGCCTCTTAACGATGTAAACTTAATGTCCACGATGGCCGAGTCTCGGGTATTCTAGTTATCAATAAATAAACGAGTCTATATTTATTAAAAAAAAAGCGGCTCATACCATTTCGGTGTTTATAAAAATCATCACGTTTTACCTTAATTTAATATAGTCTAATTCTTACAATTTTCACGACATGTCTCGTTAATTAGACCGTTTCTCCTAAACCGTATATAATATAGATGAGTTATTTTTACTAATGTCATTCTTAACTTATTTAGTTTACTTATTATAAGTTCAATTGCCTCTAATTTATAGTTATCATAGCTTATTTACCCATTTTATTACTTAGAAGAGTTGGCTGTTTTTCGCAGCCAACTTCAGTTTCACCGTTTTGGCCGCCATTTCCAAACCGTTTATTCGTAGAAAACCATTCGACTCGTGAAGATTCTACATAAATTTAGCTACAACTTTTAGTTTTACATATTTAGAGGTCAGTATATAATTTTTAAGAGTTTTTGGCCGTGCAAAACTGGTAGATCAGATTCGACACTTTTCACTATTTTGACCATATCTAATTTATCGGGTATCGTCACGAGACGAGCGACCCGGAGAAATCACCACAAATCACATGGCTATCTCCCTATATTATTACCAGTCTCACTACTTACTGTTTTTCAACAAGTAAGACGTTTTCCACTCCTGTCCCAACATATACTTAACCAACATGTTATTAAGCAATTCATACCAACATGTAATTAAGTAATTCATATGCATGAAATGGACGTGAAGAATTTATTCTCTATAAGCTTATTCGAATATTAAAATCAAATGTCCTTCATTTCCATTATTTGATTCGAGTAGTATAAGCAATAACATATCGTAGTATATATAGAGTCGATGTCGAGTAGTACCTTAGCTCCACGAACAAAGACATGTTAACCGAAGTTGCGATGCATGTATTAGTATACAAACCGACACGACACGAGTACTACCAAAGATAAATCCGCCTGATACTCGAAGCAAAACATGAACTCGGATACGAAACGAAATATGTCGAAACAGACGACACGATGGAAAAATGAAACATGATTGCTTCTATACGAACTAGAACTTGATCAAGCCTTCTTCTCCCTCCATTTGCTTGAACTCAACCGAAACCTTGGCTTGAACTTTACCCTCGCTGCTCCTATGACTCTAATAAGAGCATCTTAATAGCTAAACTAGGCACGCTTACTTTGCCGTATTTAAATGGAACAAGATAATATTACACCTCGGAAGAAGAAACGATAATTAAATATATAAATGGAATGATCAGTGTCATTTTAATGTAGACCATCATGTATCTTCAAACAAGGACACGTATAGTTCAATTTCTTATTTATTAAGTAAACTTTGACGTTAAGTTAGCGGGTATTATCGAGATCCGATATTTTTAACGTTACGCGATTTGAACGATACACGTTAAACCACGAAAAATAAACGCTCAATATAAAATAAAAACTTTGACATTCGGAGAACATTTATATATTAATAAATAAATGAGGGTTATAATTTAATAACTGTTAACGCGTCGTGTAAACGAGTGACGCCTAAAGGCTTAATGTATATTACCAACAATGTTCGTAAAATGAGAAATCAAAACGACGGACAATAGAAAGTATTTATATGTCATAAGGAGGATATTTACGATCGATGACGGACATATACTTTGTCGATTATTAATAAAGACACGTACTATATACGTTAAAGCTTTAACCTTGACGGTTAGCCGAGAACTCAATATTATTCGCAAAAATAATCATGACAAATAAAAGTCGATTATAATTATTGGTACGAATATTAGAAATAGTATTAGAACTCGGTCTAAATGTTGATTTTAAAGTTCGGGTTACTACAAAATATATATAAGGAAGGATGGTGAAACAATGCCTTAAATACAAAAATATATAAAAATGATTCCATAAAATACTTCAAAAATAAAATAGGAATTACATATGATGCCTTAAATTCAAAATTCTATAAAAATATATATATGAATTACAAATGATGCCTTAAATATAAAATTTTATAAAAATATATAAGGACGGATGGTGAAATAATGCCTTAAATACAAAATTCTATTAAAATGATTCCATAAAATGCTTCAAAAAAATAGGAATTACAAATGATGACTTAAATACAAGATTCTATAAAAATGTATATAGGAATTATAAATGATGCCTTAAATACAAAATTCTATACAAATAAATATGGAAATAATTCCATAAAATGCTTCAAAAATAAAATAGGAATTACAAATGATCACTTAAATACAAAATTCTATAAAACATATATATAGGAATTACAAATGATGCCTTAAATATAAAATTTTATAAAAATATATACGGAAGGATGGTGAAACAATGCCTTAAATAAAAAATTCTATAAAAATGATTCCATAAAATGCTTCAAAAACAAAATAGGAAATACAAATAATGCCTTAAATACAAAATTCTATAAAAATATATATAGGAATTACAAATGATGTCTTAAATATAAAAATTATATAAAAATATATAAGGAAGGATGGTGAAACAATGTCTTAAATATAAAATTCTATAAAAATTATTCCATAAAATGCTTCAAAAATAAAATAGGAATTACAAATAATGTGTTAAATACAAAATTCTATAAAAATATATATAGAAATTACAAATGATGCCATAAATACAAAATTCTATAAAAATATATAAGGAAGGATGGTGAAACAATGCCTTAAATACAAAATTATATAAAAATGCACAACAATAATATTAATTTCATAAAAAATTAATGTAAAATGTTATTCATAACATTAACAATACAAAATTTATTACCTCATAGAATTCAAAAATACATAAAATATTTATACAATATTATTAAAATTCTAAAAAAAAATTAATGTAACAAACTTGTTCATACCGTTAACGTATGCAACTTCAATTAACTCATAATATTCTTAAATAAATAAGACATCTTAAACTACGTTATTTTTGTGTATTCTATACTACATTATTAAAATATCAATGCCATAACTAACACTACATATACTAAACTTCTAATACAAACACACATAAATTTAATTTTCATTAAAAAAATATATACATAAAGCTAGCCCGTCCACCGGAGGGGTCTAATGGCTAGTATATATATATATATATATATATATATATATATATATATATATATATATATATATATATATATATAGATATATATATATATATATATATATAATATATATATATATATATATATATATAATATATATATATATATATATATATATATATATATACATATATATATATATATATACATATATATATATATATATTATATACATATATATATATATATATGTATATATACTATATATATATACATATATATACATATATATACATATATATATATATATATATATATATATATATATATATATATATATATATATATATATATATATATATATATATATATATATATATATATATAGTATATATATATATATATATATATATATATATATTATATATATATATATATATATTATATATATATATATATATATATATATATATATATATATATATATATATATATATATATATATATATATATATATATATATATATATATATATATATATATATATATATTATATATATATATATATATATATATATATATATATATATATATATATATATATATATATATATATATATATATATAATATATATAATATATATATATATATATATATATATATATATATATATATATATATATATATATATATATATATATATATATATATATTATATATATATATATATATATATATATATATATATATATATATATATATATATATATATATTATATACTATATATATATATATATATATATATATAATATATATATATATATATATATATATATATATATATATATATATATATATATATATATATATATATATATATATATACTAGCGTCATAAACCCGCCCAACGGGCGGGGTCGTTTTTGTTATTGTTCCGTAGGCTTTATTTTTTGTGCATTTTTAATTTATTATATTTTTAATCTAACTATTTGTATATTTTAGTTATAGTTTACGCTTAAGAAACGTTTATTTGTGGTTAACGGGCAGGGCTGTCATTTATTTTTCTTTTCTGAATGAATCGTTAACAGTGAATCCGTTGACCCGATGACTCGATCGGGTTGACCTGACGATCGATCCCTTTACCCGTGATTTGATCGGATTGACTCGGTGGTTTAACCGTAACCCGATATGTTGTTATATTATGATTATAATATACAGAAGTTCTTGTAAAATGTGAGGAAATATAAACTTTCAACACAATAAAGACGAATTTTAATTAGAGTCAAAAACATTAAACATGATATTTTTAATTACAGTCTAAAAATATTTTTGTGTATCAGTTATATATGTTGTCCGTAGGACTCATTTTTTTTAAAGAAACTATTTTTTGATATTTTTAGGCCTTGACACACCCCAACTGACGTGTTTTGTATCATGCTAATCTTTGGTTGTATAAATATTAGTCTTTTTTAAATACTTTTGGTTTTTTTTCTTTTTAATGTACATATAGTTGTCGATAATGTATTTAGGTTGTTATATAGGTTGGCAGTGAGAAATATAGTTGGTAGTGTGATAAAACTGTGTTTATTATCAAATCTGTTTTGGTCTAATTTAAATCGGTTCGGTTTCAAACCAGTTTTGGTTAGATTTTAATCGGTGTTTAACGGGTTTGGTTTGATTTCATCGGCTTTTAAACCGGTCCGAATCATTTTATTAAACCGATTACCAAATCACCAGTTCGTTTTGCAACAAACCGATTTCAAAAAACCAGCTTATGTTTTTTGTTTAATTCGGTTAATGAACCGATTTTTTTTTCACTTCGGAAGCACTTTTGATTTTAAAGATGATAAAGTCAATTGTGATCATCATTATGTTTCTTCAAATCATTACTTCCAAAAGGTTGGTACTTGGCACCAAACAACCCCTGCGCTGTGTATAACAGTTCATAGTTCTAATTCTTTTTCTTATGAATTCTTTGAATTAGTAGTAATTATAAAATCACAGAATGCTATTGCACATTTAATAGTATATAACAGTTCATATTTGTGGATTTTTGAAAACGTAAAGCTAAACATCCCCTTAAACACAATCTAGGATTAACAACTAAAATAGAAGACATATTTTTGTTTGTTTCTTTGTAAGTAACATCATCAATCAACAACAGCTTGAAATCATCACATACAGATGCATGATTCTGTTCATTTAAACCATGGTGAACATACAAACGTGGATCACTTACCAGAAGTTATATCCTACAATAACTGATGTGTGGATCCTTGATAAATACTAACACTATCAGACATTCGAAGACAAGGCACGATACTATATCGAAGCAACCACTTCAATATAGACATTGTCCTGAAATTAATGTATGGTTACCTAGTCAAAGTTCTATACACTTGACCAAAATTGTTGCTGACAAGAAAATCATTCAAAAGAGAAAAAAGTTAGCGTAATAAGACTCCAATGTCATGAAGCTCAATCACTTTTCTGCCGAAGACATGTATACCGGTACATGATCAAAAGCAATATATACGTATTATTAGTTCAAAAGTTAAGCTATAAATCAATATATAATAGCTGTTAGCAACTCAATCAAGGTGAAGCGACACACAACTTCATTAGGTCATTTAGCATTCAATACACAGTGATTCCAAAAATAATATAAATTACCTGTATGTACATATAGAACTTGCATGTTCATCTGGGAAGCATAAAAAAGTGATCTTTAACGTTTGGCCGCAACCTCTGCAACTACCTGACCAAACGGTCCTTCATCAATTTCGTAGAAATTCTGGTAAGGGTTCTAATATAAGAGTTTGGATCATCAAAAATGTTGGTTCTTCATGTAAACAGGAATGGTGCAAAGACGATTGGTTTGTCACCTTCTTGTTTAGATGGATATAGTGTCGAAGACAATCACAAGGAGTCCAGAACGTTGCAGGGATGATCAAGCACTGGAGACCAAGTAGGTTTAAATAGGGTTGACAACTCATCCAACTCTTCAATGGAGGTATGCGGTGTGGACCTGCACAACCACCATTTTTCGTGAGTGCAAGGGTCAATCTGGTTATGTTTATTTTCTAATGGGTCAAATGGGTAAAAGTAAAACAGAGAATTTCTAGAAAGAGCTCTGGATTATTATGAGCAGGAACTTGACTGGTATTAACTGATCATTTTTTTCCAAACATATTCAGATTAATATTTGGAAAAAACCTTAAGTTTTTTGCTCCTTGAAAAATATCTCTTGATCAATTTCTTATTCTATTATGATAATGTGTACATTTAATATTTGTACACCTGATAACCATAGTCGGAAAATTTTTCCAACAACTTTTAGAAAAATGCAATAAGAAACAAGACATCCAATGCTTACATGTAACAACACTCGCACCAGATGAAGAAACACAAAACTTATCAGATTGCTGCCATGCTTCTCCCCTTCAATTTCAGCGTCCGGCTGGCTTGTTCTACTTTTTTCTTCTTCTTGAATCCCTTCAGGACTATTCCTTAACACCCTCTAAAAGCACAGAAGCACCTAACATGTAGCGAGCATACCTCCTATACCTCATGGATCAACAACACACCCAAGATCTGCAAAAAATAATTAAAAAAACTTCATAAAGAATTCAAGGCTAAGCATATATGAAATGATATGACATCTAAAGCGAGCTAATCCAAAGTTCATAAGTGCGTAGAAAATATGACTTTGGATAATAAAATTATAAGCATATGAAGTTTATAAAAATGTGAGTGCTCTAACATTCCTTTCTACTTGATGATATTTCAACGGAGTAATTACATAATCAGTTAACCACCTTGAAAAATCAATGCGAACAGCCTTTCTGAATATGGTCATGTGTTAACAATGTAATACTGGAATAACCTGTTTTAGATGAAACACAAACCAAGCCGACCAACCCATGTAAACAGATTTGAACTTGTCCATTTTCAGGACTCAAACATGTATAAGAAAAAGAAACAGGAGAGTTGACCTCGTGTAAATGCAGGTTATGCTGCCTAGGAACCAGGAAGCCCAAAGACCAGTTTAGTAAAATGACAGTACGAATTAAGATCTGTTTTACCCATCACACTGAAAACTGCCTTTTGTTTCTAAAAAAATGTTCATTTGAGTCAAACTTGGTTTGAATAATGGATATAAAAATACGATACTAACAAGTGTTTGTTTTAGGCCTATTTGGAAAGTGAATTACTTGATTCTATGAATAAGATTCTCATCTCTTGGTCCTTTATCTAATTCAAATAATGGCATAGCACTGTTTTTTCTCAATTTAATCTAATCCACAAGGCATTTTGGCTGCTGATACTCAGAAGAACAAACTAAATGTATATGTTAAATACCAAAGAAAGTAACTAATAAATGAATTGCAGATCATGTTTTTTAAAACAGAAAATCTATTTCTTTGTTGCAAAAACATAGGAGACTTGATAATCTGTTTAATGTTCTTAAAATAACAATACTATTAGTTTTCATTATGTTCAATTAGTGATATAAGCCAGACCTCTTGTCGTCATCATTCTCTGCATGTACTACACCAAGTAACCTCCAACCTTCGGCCATTATACGGGGTTCTTCAAAACATTTGCCTCTAAAGCAAGAATAACTTCACTTAAAAGACCTTTTACACAATAGTTCATGACCTTCTCTCATAGGATCAAAATGCCTGACATATCGATTTAGATCAGAGTACAAGAGACAATCGGTTGTCTCAAGTCCAGACGTGTACTGCGGTGTGAGTATTGCTTTCCACAGACCCGACTGACGCCTTACTGGTGTTCGGCCCGACCGTGTATACTCCTCCGAAGAGGCCTTCCCAGTCAGTTGTGTTTCTGATCAGATCTTTGTGCACCATACTGAGATTGCAGGCTCTCTGTCTCTCAGGGTCTAGTTCATCTGCAAAATTATTTGCTATCTTGGCTCCACTGAAGAACGTATCTACTACGCTTGGTGGGAGATGACGGGCGTCTCGGTAAACATCGTAGAGAGGAATTTTGTTTCAAAACAAAGGGTCATCATCCTTTTCTTCTACAAAAATTTGAGGAATTGTCATTCCTTTAGGATTGTCCCAGTTCCAGTAAGGTAACGCAAAATCGTCATCTCCACTTGTACTTTCTGAGAATTCTTTCATAGAAATAGAGGTACCAACGATGGAATGGAAAGAAGAGCCACGAGTTATGAATCTGAATTTCGATTTCTGGGAAACCGTTGTCGATCTGAGAATAACCACCATTAAAATAAGCACAATGAATTTTAGCTTGGCTCGCGAAACTGTGCGGTGGTGGTCATCTGGGAGTTCCCGAATGGCTTTAATGGCTCTCTTGTAGCTTCTTACTTGCTTAATCGACCCTTTATGAGCCGACCATGGTTCTCTGGTCGTTTCTTTTCGTGGAAACGCAAATGTTTGAATCAGCTTGCCGAGGCTCGGAGGGCAGCATTTCCCTGTACTTACAACACCCTCCTCCTTGAAGCCTATTTTTGCGTCCGCTCAATCATTCATCATAATTTAAAAATCCCAGTTTACGTCTTGATCAGTGAAGGTTTGTAAACTTTAAATCCTCATTAATAAGCAATATTAGCTTCAACCCATATATTTTTTAACCTTTTTTCGTGTGTTTAACGCCAAACATTTTTTAGTATAAAAAAACCTTGCAATTCAAATGGGTCATTTCAGTGTTGGTTCAAATGGAGTGGGTCAAGCTAAGCAAAAAAGACACAATGACACATAAGCAAATAAGAGGTTACAAAATGGGCATTATGGGTGTGTTCGGTCACGGGTCAAAACGGGTGCATTTTTCTATTTATCATGTTTTCGGTGAATATGAAAAGATGATTAATACCTAATTATAGACCGAATCCTTCATTACCACCCATCTAGCAGCTTGCTGAGTTGTCTTTGCTTTCCTGATGATGTATTGAATATTTTCATTTTCCTACACAATGCAATTTTCAACATTTACCAAAAGGACACACATACATGCAATCATTTAGATGCATAACCATATGTACCTGAGGTAGTAGGCCTTGTAGGTAGCTGGGCCATCTTTAAAAAGAACAGATAAGCTGTTGCGAATTAAGAATGTTCTCAACTGTGCCATAAGAACATTATATTAGATGAACGTAAACATGCCATTAGAAAATAAACATATACAGAGTATATATATGTGAAATCTGATCTGCAATTTACAATTTAGCATACCTTATAGGGAAATGCTAACATCAGCCCTTAGGGGTGTCGATAACAACAATATTTCCGCAAAATATGTTATATTTAAAACATGTTCCGAAACATGCTCCGCATTTTTACTAATATAACCAATGAGAAATGTGAATTGAATTTGTGTGTGCGAAATTATAGGAAGTTGTTAGTGATTTGAATGATTTTACTTGCATTTTACATTGTCTTAACATAAAGTTTTAAAAAAAGAGTTGTTAGCAAAACCCTACCTTATATGTAAGAAATTTAAGTTTGATCATTAGATTTGCATCTTCATCTGCTAAACCATACGTTCCAGATGCGTCAGTACTATCAATGAGTAAATATCAATTTAGTCTTGTAAGTAAATATCGTTACTGCGATACCGTGAATCCTCTTTTCCATCTCGTACCTCTTCCATTTTGTTAATGCATTATCAATCTCGTCAGTTGAAATTCAAAAACTACTCCGATGGTATTGCTAAAAAATATTAATAACTGAACCTTGTAGATTGGCGTCTTCGAGTTTGGAGCCTACAAAAAAACATTAGTAACTGAACTTTGTATAACTAAACATTTCTGAAAGATGAGTATGAGCATACCTTTTGGCTTTACCCATACCAATATCGTCAATATTATTAGAAGGCACTAAACACCATCAGTTTCTGCACCTAAGCACCACTGATTTCAATTACTGTACTGTAGCAATAATAAGGGAAAAGGCGCAATGTTGAGTTAGTGCTGCATTTTCCTACATCACGTAAAGAAGCAACTTCAATCACTGATGAACATACAACTTAATAAAAAGGGCAGCATTTTGAAAATGATAATTGCATCCTAGACTTCTTGCATCGGTTGAGAGTGATCAGTGCATCCTAGACTTCACTTTCATCGTAGGTATATACTCATATCTCATTATCATTCGTTTTTGAGACAAATGATACTTTTACTCACTATATACTATATCCCTACTATAATGAAAGTGAAGTCTCAGTTGATAAAAGTGGAGGATAATGATAAAAGTCTAGGATAAAAAACATATCTCGTTATCATTCGCTTTTGAGACAAATGATAATTGTTTGCTAACTTAAATACATGATTACTAATTCTGTATATTAAGATATATTGATTATTTAAGATCAGATAATATGCTCTAGGTAAATATGCTCTGGAACAGGACCCTATTAAAATTAGGTTGATTTCGTTCTTGCAGACATTAGCATGTACTAAACAACTGATAAAACTACATTTTTCAAAAAACAAAGCATATTGATCTAAAGCTTGATATGCGTACATCTAGAATATAACAATTACAGTTTTACCCTGTTAAGAAAAAACATAACTAACCCACATTGGTTCAGGATGGTATTCAGATAATGGTAGGCGTTCACAGAGCCAAAAGAGCACGCAAACACGCCAAAGCATCAAGCACTGGACGATAACCACATAATCACATTCAAAATTAGCAGACTTTAAATTCTATATCCTGGTTTAAGGAAATAGAGCATGTATATATCTTCTAGCAACAGATAATTGTGAATTCCATTAAAGATTACTACACCTAATTATCCAAGCACCATTAATTACAGATTAAAAAGTTCATCCAAGAACCATTTTTTGCAGCTTAGATTTATTTATTTTCTTCGGTTTCCATCTTGGAAGTTTCAATCGCCGTCACAGTCTCGTTTTCTTTTGGGTTTTTTTGGTTACTTTCTTTTAATACTCAATTCGATCATAAAAAACAAAACACATAAAAGTGATACCTATGAAAAAGTAACATTTTTTTACCTCGTATACAACCAGATCAGGATTCCCCTTAGCAGAAACCTAACATCAAAAGAAAAAAAACAACAAACGACACTTAACCCGATGTAAGCCTCAATCATTCTGCAAATAAGCCTCCCAACATTCTGCAAATACAATAAACAAACGTAAGTTGATATTTTTTCAGGGAAAAGAAAATACATAATTAGGTTTTGTGGAAAAGGAGGCGTATGTATTTTATTTTTAATTTTTTAATTGTAAACCTATATTTAAGGAATAGATATGCATAACCCGTTTCCTCTTTACATAAATCATGCAGATGTATTTTAACATGTATATCTTTTATCTAATTTATTAATAAAGTTTTTCATAGGAAAACACAAACACTTAGTTAGCCTTGTTGGTAAAACTGGTTGTATTCAAATCAAAGGTTACGAGTTCGAATCTTAACATCACTCTTTATTGAGAATAATTTTTTAATTAACTACGAATTTTCAAAATTTAATACATAATTTTCGTAAAAAAGTTAGTTTCTAATAACTGATCCGGCTCAACCCAAGTCAAAACGCAATTTTCAAAAGGGCAGTTTTCAAAACTGCGTTTCCAAAACGCGCTTTTCATAAAACTGCGATTTCAAACGGAAAATTCGTGGAATTTGGAGATTTTCTAGGAAATTCTGAAATCCTATTGGCTAAAAGATGTGACTGGGATATGACATGGATTAAAACTGTGGTTTCAAGTCATAATTATACCTATATATATATATATATATATATATATATATATATATATATATATATATATATATATATATATATATATATATATATATATATATATATATATATATATATATATATATATATATATATATATATATATATATATATAAAGATAAATTTATTCCACGTCATGCTCACACATCCACCTCATTAATCCACCTAAGCACAATTAATATGAGGTGGCAATGATTAATGTGACATGGCACTTCAAAGAAACATATTCGTGCCACGTCAGCACAATTCGTGTGCCACAACACAAATCGTGTGCCAAATCATCACATAAGTGTGCAACCTAAGCATGTCTATGGAACAATTATTTAAAACATGTCAACAATGGGATTCGAACCCTACACCTTTAGTTTCAGTTACATAGGCATTTACCACTATGCCAATTCAATTTTTTATGTTAGGCTTTCTAAAACAAAAGCAATAAAGGCCATCAAGCATTCCTGTTTTGTGTCAGTTTTATTTGAATTCAAAATTGGAAACATTTTTTATCATTCAAAAATTTAATACAATATTAAAAGTGATTGCGAAACGCATTTACTCTTACAAAAAATACGATCAAATCTCCAACTAATTATGGAAATGATTTTAAAACGCACAAAAATTATGGTGACACACTCGATATATAAAAACATACAACCATAAGATCTTCAGCACGTTTTCAATGATTTCCAATTGTTTCAAATCAGAGGAGCGTTTTTTTTCAAATCATCAAAATCATCATCAACAACAACCCTAAATCCAACTAATCCTATACTCACTAATTATTATGATTCTTTACTAGATCCGTTTGAGTGAATTTGGTATCACGAACTATGAGCTCATATGATTATATGATCCTATGAATGTGAATGGATTGCAGGTATGTTTGATCAGATGATTATTGATTTTAATTCGGCCATCTTTAAAAACCCAGCTACTGTTGAAACATCATCATGAATTATGAGCTTGTGTTATTTATTACCAGGTAACATATTTTGTTTCAAACTTTAATTATGATTGATTAAATTAATTTGTGTCTGATATTTTGATTTTTGAAGTGTTATAGGAAATGAAATTCGACATTTAATCCCATCATCTTTAATTCAATTTCAAAAAGGTTGTAAACAGGAATAGGGTTTGGTGAATCCACCGTTACTGCTAAATAAGTATACATATAATTTTACTGTATATATTTTTAACCTAAGTATCATTGGTACTCCTTTATTCATTTGTAAAAACCTAGGAAACACTTATAATGAAACACTAGAACACTGAATGCATGTAGGATGATGTAGATTTGAATTTGGGTTTGATCAAAACCAGAACACTAAATGCTGACCAATGAAGATCAACCGACAAGGTTCGTTAATTTTTTTAATTCGATTTTTGTTTTAGACTTTGTGTTCCAAGTTACAATTAGAAGATCAACCAACAACTCTGATGTTGATATTTATCTACGAAAACAAGTCAGTTGTATTTAGTCGTTCTAAAAATCGAACTAAGATTTTCATATAGATTGTATACTATCTGAATACCAATATTTATCTTAACGATATTCTTTGATTTAGATATTGTTTATGTGTTTCTTTGCATATTTGCATTGGTTCTTATGATCTAGCTATTTCATATCCTCACTGGGTTTTCGGCTACCAAGGTATACCATAAGGATTGGATCGAGAAGTGTTTGATGATTTAAAAATACTATTAAGAATACGGATAAACAGGTTGCAAATTGTATAAATGCATTGTTGTTATTAAATGTCACGATGTTCTATTAGTATTAGAATCTTGATTAAGTTAATGTGTTAATGTTCCAGCTAGATGCAACACGTATGATGTATTCACTGGTATGTGATATGGACTATGTAATACTACATTTGACAAGTTAAAGCACACAACTTCTTCTTAATAATAGGTTTTTTTGAAATGATTGCAAGGATATTACTCACGGTAATTTTTTGTTGATTCTTATTATAGTCTTCAACATTCTATTGTTAGGGTATGCACGGATGAAAAATAATCATGTTGGTCAAATGGTTAAGGGTAAGAAGTTGTACTAAATCCAAATTACCCTGTGCTATAACAAATTCCCCAACGATAAAGTCTTGATTTTTTTACTGCATAGGAAAACTATGATCCGAAAAGCAATGGAGCTACCATTACTTAGTTTATCTTCATTAACTAATGCATTGGCGGTTTCTCACCCAATTATAAATTGGAGCAGGTGGATGCGGACCTGTTAATAAGGTATTAATTAATTGTAACTTTCATACATTTACTATAAAGTTTATAAGGAGTTTTATACATTAAACATAATTTTTTTTTCATTTTTCCTGTGTTTTGATCACTATTCTATACTTTTTTGTATTTTGAGCCAAAGTTTAGTGACTCGAACCACACATAAAACAAAATTCTAAGGACTCTCGATTTCTCACCGGATAATTAAGCATCAGCTGGACTAGAATATCGACTTCAAACATCCTTGGACATTGGTGTGAGGTATAACTCTATTCACCATCTTGGGAGGGCATGTGTTATGTAGTGCATGCTTGCTGAGCTTACTGAGTTCGTGTCCTGATTATCCATCATCGATGTATCACAGGTTGTTGAAACATAGATATTTTCGGATTAAGCAGAATTAGCAGTGCTACTTCCATAATGATTAGTTGCAAAGTATAGGTACCTCATAATAAGATACAACAATATAAAAATATATATATATATATATATATATAAATATAAGACTATAATTCTAAGTGCAAAAGAGTACCCTGTGACATGTGTTGCTGATGTTGAGGTAGCGTTTTGGAAGAGTTCTCATAACGATAACAATTCTTGTAAGTCAAACACTTTACTTTTCATTGATGAAAAATATCCCACAAATTTGTTTAAGAGACTAGCGTATAATCATGTATTTCTTTCTACACGATTATCAGATTCAGATTAGTAATTGTCGAAATGAGTATGCACCATATAAAAATCATTTAAGGTATGATAGTTTCTAAAATGCACAAATTGCACAAAGTTGATACAAGAAAAGAGGATGTTGTGTTTCCTCTGCATGTCACACATGTAATAGAGTAAGGCAAAAATAAAATCAAATTACAGGTAGTAAACATAGTATATATGAATAACGGGTATTATGTTGCTCGATAGATTTCATATTCTTTGGTGACTCAATACATAAATATGTGGTCTTACATCTTAAGTTTTTCTTTGTATAATCCAAACATCTTAACAAATCTGTCAACTTTTACCATGTGAAGATAATTTTAATGTTGTCGATGGAGATTATTTGCAGTCTCTTTTCTATCCTTAAAAGTATTTATTGATGTACATTTGTTTTAGTTTTTAATATGGTTATGAAATATCTTGAATTTCTTTTTCAGAACTTTAGAGAACGAAGTCAGATCTAAGTTACAACATAAATAGCTGCTGCCATTTGTTTTTTTTGTTCAGGTCTCACACGTCGACCACATAATCACGACTATGACGTGATCTAGTAAAGCATGTTGTAACACAGTTTTGTCTGCACGGGTATAAACACTAATGTGGTCACGCAAATTAGGGACAAACTGTCTAAAAGGACTAGATGGTATGCTCATAAAGGTAATAGCGGTGCTACTTATTAAATTTTTTCTTAACAGTTGCATATATGCCAATTTTTCATGAGCTGGAGGTGTGGGAGTGTCTTCAAGCTGTAGATAGATTCACCGTTTCTAACACTAATTAGAATTCACAAGCAAGAAATACTAATAAGAGAACACAGTTATGGAAGTTTAGATCTGAACGAAAGAAGCAACCCCATATTTCTAGATTCGTAAGCTCGAAATTGGAAAGAGCACCTGGGATATCTCAGGGGGTTGGTGGTTCGAATCCACCCGGATATGTCACCTTATAAAGGTGTCTCTATAAGTTTTAAAGCATGTCAAGTTTTAATACTGAACAAAGAAATACGAGCAACAAATTTGTGGGTTACTGATATGAGTGATTTTACTCATATCATTTATATCTAAATACGATCAATAAATGCATAAAATGAATAAAAATGGCATTGAATATTTGTTTTTGTCGTTTCATGTGTGTAGGTACCGATGATCACGAAAACCGGCAAAAACGACACGAGTTTGAAGAAAAGATCGAGGAAGCAAAAAACAAGTCCGTTTTAGTGGATTTAATCTTAATGAAGAAAATTGGGCTTGTGGGTCCCACATTGGATTAATGGGCTTAAAATCCCAATAACAAAAACAAGTTACTCATTTTGTAACCTAAAAGTCCTAAACAAAGTCCATTATACTTTACTTTTGGGACAGATTAATTAAATGGGCTTCAAGCCCATAGCCTTTCACTAGTTATTGAATAGGGACGTGTAACTTGGGTCTTCAAAAGCCCATAAGGGAAACAAAGTGAACGAATATAAGCTACTTATTAAATTTTTCATCCTCATTTGGTCAAACCAAACTTACACACACATTCATACGTATTTACACCCTTCGTTACTTCCAAAGTTTTATCCCTTTCTCCCTCAACCCATAACCAGAGTTACTGTTACCCAAACCCTAACTTAGATAAATAATTAGGGCTTTTATCAATTAAGAGCGCGTGAGTTTACAAGCCCTCTAATTAATCCCCAATTTAATCGGAGCTGGAGTTGTTTTGGATGACGTGACCCTTTTTCTACTCTCTGATTGGTCGAGACAACTCACCATCTCCCATTCCTCCAATAAAATGAAGACACCTCAGCAATCAAACTAGCACAACTAGCACACTTGGTTGCCACGTTGGCAATCCGTGTGCTAGTTGGCTATTTTCAGCCTTAGGATCAAGAAAGAAGAAAGAGAGTGCAAGATGGACGGTTGAGATTCAAGATTCGGTGCAACAACCTTCATTAGCTAGCCTTGGGGGTTGGCTATAAAAATCCCCCATATTCTGTAATTTTTGGTATCCCATTTTTATTTTACTGTTATTATGTAGAAATAGATTTAGGAATTATCGTAATCTTTTTGCTTAAAAAGTATTGTAATCTTTTATCTGATATTAATAAAAGTCAATTTGAAGTTTATCTGTTCTGATTTAATTTCTGTTAAAAAGTTATTACAATATTTTTCTTCTATTTAAATCTATTCAGTAATAATTAGAGAAGTTATTTGGTCAAATTAATTTAATAATTTGATTAAAATAATTAAAATAAATTTGGGGAAAACTTTCCCCACTAGAAAGTTTAAATCAAACTGGTTCGTATGATTGATGTATGGTTCGAGGATTGATAAATGGTGAAGTACATTTGGTATAATTTGACGGTTCAGCGTCGTATCTACGTCTCAAAGGTTATCTACAACAAGGTTCATTCCTATTTTATCTATTTTATGATTGTTTAGTTTTAACTGTTTTACTTTTATGCTTATGTGATTTAGTGGTTATAAGTTTTAGATTAATAATTTTTACCGTTAAAATTTCTATCTGTCTAATGTTTAGTTAGTTTTATTGTTTGGATTTAGTGTATGGTTTAAGTAAGCTGTTGTACCCCAAAGTTTATTTATCTGATTCTGAGAGTCAAATTATTGCAGATAAGGGTTTTGGTTTAAACTGATAATATGAGAGTTTTGATATGCGATTATTTTTCTGAATTTAACTGATCTTAGTTTTAATCTACTTCATTATTTTAACTGCAAATTTTCATATGCTGATAATATGTTTGGAGTTGAGTGTTATATTGTTAAAACTTTCTTCTGATTTTCATCACTAGTTGTTTCAGAGTTTTAGATCTGCTAGTTTGGAGTTCTTAATCTGATTTTCAGCAAAAGTTTTAAATAGTGTAAAAGTCATTTTAATTAAATATATTTTTAAATAGCTTAAATTTTAAATAGTTTTTATTTTAAATAATTTTTTTAGATTAAATGGGAAACGATTCATGCACTTAGGTTTTAAATTTGTAGGAGTAATTTTAGTTTTAAAAACCGAAAAAACCATTCAAATCAATTGTCCAAATCGAAACAAAAACGTCTCAAATTCACTCGATCTTCGTGTACAACAGACTTGGTTCATCATCGTGTTTAATTAAATTCGTCTTTGGTGAATTTAGTCTATTACTTTTTCCTAAAGGTAATTTTCTAAGTTTACCCTATAACGTATCTAATTAATATACAATCCACGACACATCAAAAATTCTGGCGCCGCTGCCGGGGATCTTGTGTACGATTCGTCTTTGTGAGATTTGTTGATCATTGATTTGAAGACCCTTTCCGTCCTCGGAAAGTTTTGTTATTTTTCTATTATTATAGTATGTATCGTTTTTCGTGTTTTTTGTGATTACTATATTTTATTACGTAGAACAATAAATTTACCTAATTCCAAATAAGACCTTAGTTGGGATTTCATCACCTAGCTATTGTATTCGAATCCAAAACGGAAAAAAGGCAAAATAGATAAATACTAATAAAAAGTTTGAACTCGATTTATACAAACTATAAGGTGGGTATAAGGAGACGTGCTATAAAAGACCGTCTAAGGAAAAAGGTCTTTAAGTGCTTTGTGCCACCTCGTTTCCCCGCTTGCTTGTGCGTATATTGAGAGGGACAATCGATTATTGGTTTGCCGACTCAAGCAGTATTATATCTTATTTTTGTTGTTTACTTATTGAACCTCGAGACGTTTAGGTTTTCACCTAACGTTTCAAAGTCGACCGAGGGTAATTTACTTCCATAGTAGTTATCCATATTCCTTGTTTTTATCGATCTTTTTGATTGAGCAATACCAAATAAAAATACCAAAAATAAACTTCTTCTTGTCTAATTTCTTTTCTTCAACCTTCTAAATTCTCGTCACTTTGGTTTATGCAATTACGATTTCTCGACTTTCGATTGATTACAATAGGTTTGAAAAAAATTCCTCGTAGAAATAGAAATCGTCAACAACGAATAGTGGAACCCGAGCTTCCACCTATTGTTGTAGAGATGGCCGATAACCGAACGATGGAGGAATTGCTCCGTGCACCCACCGAAGGGTATGGGGAAGCAATTGTTGTGCCGCCTATTTTGGCGGATCATTTTGAGATTAAGACGGGTCTTTTATCGCTCATTCGTGCCGACCAATTTCGTGGCAATGAGACCGATAGCCCGCACTCTCACATTCGGAATTTTCATCGTATTACCTCGACTCTCAAGTTTAGAGATGTGCCGAATGACGCGATTAAGCTCATTCTTTTTCCGTACTCGCTTGAGGGTAACACTAAGATTTGGTATGAGAAAGAACCACCGGGTTCGATTTTGACATGGGATGATTTAGTGTCTAAGTTCATGAATTACTTATTTCCACCATCCAAAACAACACACTTTAAGAACAAGATCAATAGATTTGTACAAAAAGTGCATGAATCGTTTGTAGTTGCTTGGGAAAGGTTTAAAGATTTGTTAAGACAATGTCCACACCACGGTTTCTCGGAATTGCATCAAATCAATACTTTTTATAATGGACTTAATATGGTTGAAAAAGATTCTTTAAATGCCGCAGCGGGTGGTAATCTTTTAAGAAAAACTCCGAGAGACGTGTGGGGTATAATTAAGAATAAGTCTAGAGTGCAACATCCACGAAACACACCGGTTGTTTCCAATGTGAATTCATCTAATACCGAGATTGCTAGATTGGACTCTAAGATTGATAATGGATTTGCTAAATTGTTGAATGAGATTAGGAATTATCCTCATGGATCGATTAATATGGTTGAGAATTTTTGTGTATCATGTGGTGGAGCACATCCTAATTATGCTTGTTCAACCACTGGGTTTGATCAAGCTAGTGCTTTTGCCGCGACGAGAACTTATGGCTCCAACGGTCAAGTTCCTCGTCAAAATCATGTTGCTCCACCGGTTCAAAATAGGTACAACAATGGGAACAATGGGAATAATTTTAACCGTGGTAACCATGAGAATTACAATCAAGGAAATGGGTTTAATGCTAATCAAAACAATCAAGGTTTTCAAAGAAATAACCAAAATGATTTGTCAAGCTACATTAAAACGAATGAGGCAAATTTGAAAGCTTTTCAAAACAATGTTCAAGGACAAATGGCAACTTTGAAAAATGAGTTTCAAAATACGATCAAAGGCAAAATAACAAGATTGAGCTTAACCAACAAAGATTTGAACAAAGATTAGAGCAAAACCAAAACCGTTTTGAGCAAAGATTAGAGCAAAGTTAAAATCGTATGCAACAAAGTTTGGAACAAGGTCAAAACAAATTGCTTTCGATGTTTGAGTCTTTTATGAGCAAACCCTCCTCTTCTTCGGGAGACTTACCTAGCAATACCATTCCAAACCCGAAGGGTGAGATGAAAGCTATAACCACACGTAGTGGGAAGGCTTTAGACGGACCTTTGCTTCCACATGTGAGTACCTCTCCGGTGAGGGAAGTGGAACAAGAACTTGAGGTGGTTAAAGAAAAGGAAATTCCTATTCCACCAAAGGTAGACCAATTGCCTATTCCGGAACCCGAGCTTCCGAAGACTAAACCCACACTACCCTACCCTTCGAGACTTAACAAAGAGAAGCTCCGCGAAAAGACCAATGCTCAAATGTCTATGTTTCTTGAGGTGTTTACAAAAATGTATATTAATCTTAGTTTCACGGATGCATTGCTTAACATGCCTAAGTTTGCTTCAACAATGAAAAGGATGATGAACGATAAAAAGAAATTGGTTGAAGTGTCTACATCTTTAAATGCAAGTTGTTCCGCGGTTCTCTCTAAAAACTTTCCAAAAAAGCTTGGAGACCCCGGTCAATTTTTGATACCATGTGATTTCCCTAATATGGAGGAATGCTTAGCATTAGCCGATCTTGGCGCTAGCATTAATTTGATGCCTCTTTCCGTGTGGAAAAGGTTATCACTTCCCGAGCTTACACCTACTAAGATGACTCTCGAGCTAGCGGATCGATCGACCAACTTTCCAAAAGGTATAGCCGAGGACATGTTAGTCAAAGTAGGAAAGCTCATATTCCCAGCGGATTTTGTAATTTGTGATTATCCGGAAAATTCTCGTGTGTCTCTTATTTTGGGAAGACCGTTTTTAAATACGGCTAGTTCTATAGTTGACACGAGAGCGGGGAAATTGACTTTAAGTTTTGATGATGAAAGTATCACACTTTATGTTGGTAATATCTCGAGACCTTCTTCCGAGCACGACGAGGAATCAATCAATCAAATCGATGTGATTGATGTTGCTAGTGAAGAAGTTTTGCAAGATATGCTTGGATTTTCGGATAGTTCCAAAAGTGGCAATCCCAATTCATCGAATCCGATTATCTCTTTGGCTAAACCTCCACTCACTCCATTTGAGGGAGGGGACTTCGTTCTAGAAGAGCTCAAGGATAATGGTCATTCAAAAATCGATAAGGAAATTGATGATTACCTTAGCAAACCATTCGATCCTAGTGAGTTTGATAGTGAGAATTTTGATCCCGAGGGAGATATTGCGTTGATTGAAAAGTTGTTGAATATGGATCCTTTTGAATCACCACCTATGGAATTAAAAGTTGTGAATGAAAATGAAATTAAAGTGAAAACATCTATTGAGTAAGCACCCGAATTAGAACTTAAGGAACTTCCCACTCATTTGGAGTATGCTTTTCTTGAAGGAACGGATAAGTTACCGGTGATTATTGCTAAGGGGTTAAAGGGAAATGAAAAGGATGAACTTATTAAAGTGCTTAAGAAACATAAACGGGCCATTGCATGGAAAATCTCCGACATTAAGGGTATAGATCCAAAATTTTGTACTCATAAAATTCTAATGGAGGAAGATTATAAACCCGCTATCCAAAATCAAAGAAGGGTCAATCCAAAGATTCATGAGGTGATCAAAAAGGAAGTTACTAAACTTCTAGATGCTGGAATGATCTACCCTATCTCGGATAGTCCCATGGGTTAGTCCCGTGCATTGTGTTCCAAAGAAAGGAGGAATGACGGTTGTTACTAATGAGGATAATAATTGATTCCTACTAGACTTGTGACCGATTGGCGTGTTTGTATCGACTATAGGAAGCTTAATGATGCCACTAGGAAGGATCATTTTCCATTACCTTTTATGGATCAAATGTTAGAGAGACTAGCGGGAAATGAATTCTATTGCTTTTTGGATGGATTTTCCGGCTATTTCCAAATCCCCATTGACCCTCGTGATCAAGAAAAGACCACATTCACTTATCCTTATGGAACATTTGCTTATCGTCAAATGCCTTTTGGATTATGCAATGCTCCGGGGACGTTCCAAAGGTGTATGATGGCCATTTTCCATGATATGATCGAAAAAACCATGGAAGTCTTCATGGATGATTTCTCGGTTTTCGGGGAGTCTTTCGCTTCATGTCTCTCTAACTTAGAAAGAATGTTGCAACGTTGTGAGGAAACGAATCTTGTGCTTAATAATGAAAAATGTCACTTTATGTGCAAAGAAGGGATTGTGTTAGGACATAAGATCTCTAAGGCCGGTATTGAGGTTGATAGGGCTAAAATTGACGTGATTGCCAAATTACCTCCACCCACCACCGTTAAAAGAGTTAGGAGTTTTCTCGGCCATGCCGGCTTCTATAGACGTTTTATCCAAGACTTCTCTAAGATAGCTCGGCCTATGACCCATCTTTTGGAAAAAGAGACTCCATTCCTCTTTTCGGATGAGTGTATTCAAGCCTTTGAGATGCTTAAAAAGAAATTAACCGAATCACCGATTTTAGTTGCTCCGGATTAGGACCTACCTTTTTAAATTATGTGTGATGCTAGTGATTACGCGGTAGGTGCGGTTTTGGGGCAACGTAAGTCAAAACATTTCTTGCCTATACACTATGCAAGCAAGACTATGATGGATGCTCAAACTAAGTACACCACAACAGAAAAGGAGTTACTTGCCGTTGTGTATGCTTTTGAAAAGTTTAGACCATATCTCGTCTTGTCTCAAACCATAGTGTATACGGACCACTCGGCTATCAAATATCTTTTTAGTAAACAAGATGCTAAGCCGAGGTTGCTCTGGTGGATTCTCCTCCTTCAAGAATTTAATTACAAAATTCTAGACAAAAAAGGATCCGAGAATCTCGCGGTCGATCATTTATCTCGACTTAAGAATCCTCACCAAAGCGATCGAGAGAATAACGAAATCAATGATACATTTCCTCTCGAGACGCTTGGTATGATTTCTTTTCGTGGTGATGATAGTACCCCATGTTTTGCGGACATTGCAAATTACCATGCGGGGAAATTTGTGATCAAGGGTATGTCGTCCTAACAAAAACGAAAGTTTTTCAAGGATATATCCTATTACTTTTGGGACGACCCCTATTTGTTTCGTATGTGCGCGGATCAAGTGATTCGTAGGTGCGTGTTTGGAAAGGAAGCTCAAGATATCCTTAAATCTTGTCATGAGGGACCCACCGGGGGACATCATGGTGCCAACGCCACCGCGAAGAAAGTATTTGATGCCGGCTTCTTTTGGCCTTCCATATATCATGATGCTCAAGACTTGCTCAAGACTTGTGATGCTTGTCAACGTCAAGGGAAGAACTCATAAAGGGATGAAATGCCTCAAAACATTATCCAAGTTTCTGAAATCTTTGA
Source organism: Glebionis coronaria (assembly GCA_025667525.1). NCBI lineage: Eukaryota > Viridiplantae > Streptophyta > Magnoliopsida > Asterales > Asteraceae > Glebionis > Glebionis coronaria. The sequence goes on along the minus strand of JANFOE010001528.1, from coordinate 55,078 downwards.
CATGTGGGGGATCGATTATATGGGGCCATTTCCATCATCGAAAGGAAATAAGTATATTCTCGTAGCTGTGGACTATTTGTCTAAATGGGTTGAAGCTAAGGCTTTGCCCACGAATGATGCTCGAGTTGTGGTGAAATTTTTGAAACAACTCTTGGCTAGGTTTGGAACTCCACGGGCTATTATAAGTGATCGTGGGACCTATTTTTGTAATGAACAATTTGAAAAAGTTCTAAATAAATATGGTGTCACTCATCGACTTTCGACGGCCTATCAACCTCAAACGAGTGGTCAAGTGGAGGTTTCAAACCGAGCTCTTAAGAGAATTTTGGAGCGTTCTATTGGAGAAAATCGCACATCATGGTCGGATAAATTGGATGATGCATCGTGGGCTTTCCGTACGGCTTACAAGACACCAATTGGTTGTACACCATTTAGGTTGGTCTACGGAAAAGCATGCCACTTGCTAATTGAACTCGAACATAAGGCGTATTGGGCTCTTAAGCATTATAACTTTGATTTGAGGACCGCGGGTGATCATCGCAAGGTTCAATTGAATGAACTAAGTGAATTAAGGGATCAAGCTTATGAAAATTCTTTGATCTATAAAGAGAATACTAAGAGGATTCATGACTCTAAGATCAAAAACCGCATTTTTAATATTGGTGATCAAGTCCTCTTATTCAACTCTAGACTTAAGATTTTCTCGGGCAAGCTTAAATCCCTTTGGTCTGGACCATTCACCATTTCACAAGTTTTCCCTTATGGCACCATTGAGCTAGCTCAAAAAGACGGGCCTAACTTTAAGGTGAATGGTCATCGTGTGAAACACTACTTTGGAGGGGACATACCTACGGAGGTTGTTCTAGATCTTCAAACTTTCCCTAAGGACCAATGAATGCGGGGATCGAGTCGAGCTCATGACTCGGCTAACAAAAACGAGGTTCCTTGTGGGGGAGTCCCATACATTCTAACTTCTTTCTATTTTCTAACACTAAAAAGGCTTGATCTTTCAAGCTCGTGCTCGTGTTTTGTTGTGTTGTGAATTTTAGGTATGACCCTAATCATTGAAGACTCTCGTGTTCGGTTTTTGCCGGTCCACTTGATCTTCCATTCTTTGATCTCCAAAAGGGGCACACTCTATATCCTTTGATTTTTATCGACTAACGTTTTATCTTGAGGCATAATTAATAAACGGCTTATAGATTTGCGTGCTCTTACCATGTTAGGATTTTTCATTAGACTCTTCGTGTTTTAGCAAGGGGGTGTTACTCTTGAGCTAAGAAACATTGAGGACAATGTTTGGTTTTAGCATGGGGGATTCAATCGATATAATCGATTGCAATTGCTTTTGTCGTGTACAAATGTAATCATTTTTCTCGTTTTTCAAAAAAATTTTAAATTTTTAGTGTTATTTTTAAGTTTTAATAAAGAAAATAAGTGCTTTTGACACAAATATAGGCTTTCCGTTGGTGAAAATAAAAAATAGTTTTTGACTCGACTCAATTTTTACCTTAGCTTTTCCTTAACGTGTTTGAATTAAGTTTTGCTAGGCTTTTATATAGGGGACTTTAAAACGCGAAAGTCTTAACTCATACGGGTTAAGAACAAGAACTTTTCTCAAGTTCCTATAATTGATCCTAGAAAGTCGTTTATCAAGGGAACTTTAAAACGCAAATTCTAAAACTTGAAAAAGTATAAGAAGATGCAAGATCCTATAGATGACTTGAAAACCCAAAACTTCGATTTAATAGGCTAAGTATCCATTGATTTCACATTTTTGGAATTTTACATTATGAAGAACAAGAGATGATAGAGTTTAATCATAAGTTTCTAAAGTTAATTCTTTCTTGTGTAAGTATTTTTGTGTTTGATTTAATCTCCTCGTATTTATTTTCCACCTTGAATAATAATTGCTTAATAAATGAAGTTTTTAGCGGTTTAGGCTTGATATCTTAACTCGTAACTCCTTCTTTTTCTTCCCTTGTAATTAAAGTGAGAACACATTAAGGGTGTCAGCGTCATAGACTTTTGATCATGGGATTGCGAAAATTTAGCTTACTATAAATATCATATTAATAAAGAAGAATAAATAAAAAATGTTCTCTATGAGCCTTCGGGTGGGAGTCATGTAGCACTAACCTTGTCATTTGAGCCTTAGGGTGTATGGCATGGGGACGTGTTTAATAAAAATTGCTTCATCATCATGAGCCATAAGGTGGATGGTGAATGTCAATTCCCTTGTTTTGTCCAAGGAGCCTTCGGGTGTGGATTTTAAATAAAGAGCACAATTGCATCTTAAAGAGCCACAAGGTGATATGATGTAATTGTTGCTAACTCCATTGATAAGGTCATAGTTGACTTTGGAGGTTTTATTATTGCTTTTAAGTAGTCCTATTAGCCAAATTTTGGGTCCGGGGATTTATCCCTCAAATCGTGTTAAGTTATCCTTGATGTGGGCTTTCTTTAGTGACAACGGTTTTTGAAGTCGAGGTTAGGTTTTGAGTGTTGAGTTTACACCGTTTTTGCCTTCATTTTTGGACTAATAAATATCAAATAAAGTCAAATGAGCCTTTGGTTGAATGACAAATAAAATCTAGAGATATAATTAGGAATAAAAGGAGATTGAGTTTAACACAAATTGCTTGTATGAGTTGGTTTAATTTTGGGGCTTATGATTAGCAATGATCTTGTTTTTACACTTGGCATGGAAAAGTGAAAAGTCAGGGACGATAAATCTATTTGAGTTTTATGATCCTAAAAGTTATTTTTCAATAATGAAAGCAATACATTATGTCTTTGCAAAATAAAAGTCAAAAGTTGAATAAGAGTGTAGTTAGTGTTTTATTTTATCATTGCGTGAGGACATGACAATCGCATAGCTAGGGGAGTTTGATATGAGTGATTTTACTCATATCATTTATATCTAAATACGATCAATAAATGCATAAAATGAATAAAAATGGCATTGTATATTTGTTTTTGTCGTTTCATGTGTGTAAGTACCGATGATCATGAAAACCGGCGAAAACGACACGAGTTTGAAGAAAAAGATTGAGGAAGCCAAAAAAAGTCCGTTTTAGTGGATTTAATCTTAATGAAGGATAATTGGGCTTGTGGGTCCCACATTGGATTAATGGGCTTAAAAGCCCAATAACAAAAACAAGTTACTCATTTTGTAACCTAAAAGTCCTAAACAAAGTCTATTATACTTTACTTTTGGGACGGATTAATTAAATGGGCTTCAAGCCCATAGCCTTTCACTAGTTATTGGATAGGGACGTGTAACTTGGGTCTTCAAAAGCCCATAAGGGAAACAAAGTGAACGAATATAAGTTACTTATTAACTTTTTCATCCTCATTTGGTCAAACCAAACTTACACACACATTCACACGTATTTACACCCTTTGTTACTTCCAAAGTTTTATCCCTTTCTCCCTCAACCCATAACCAGAGTTACTGTTACCCAAACCCTAACTTAGATAAATAATTAGGGATTTTATCAATTAAGAGCGCGTGAGTTTACAAGCCCTCTAATTAATCCCCAATTTAATCGGAGCTTGAAGATGGAGTTGTTTTGGATGACGTGGCCGTTTTTCTACTCTCTGATTGGTCGAGACAACTTACCATCTCCCACTCCTCCAATAAAATGAAGACACCTCAGCAATCAAACTAGCACAACTAGCACACTTGGTTGCCACGTTGGCAATCTGTGTGCTAGTTGCCTATTTTCAGCCTTAGGATCAAGAAAGAAGAAAGAGAGTGCAAGATGGACGGCTGAGATTCAAGATTCGGTGCAACAACCTTCATTAGCTAGCCTTGGGGGTTGGCTATAAAAACCCCCCATATTCTGTAATTTTTGGTATCCCATTTTTTTTTACTGTTATTATGTAGAAATAGATTTAGGAATTATTGTAATCTTTTTGCTTAAAAAGTATTGTAATCTTTTATCTGATATTAATAAAAGTCAATTTGAAGTTTATCTGTTCTGATTTAATTTCTGTTAAAAAGTTATTACAATATTTTTCTTCTATTTAAATCTATTCAGTAATAATTAGAGAAGTTATTTGGTCAAATTAATTCAATAATTTAATTAAAATAATTAAAATAAATTTAGGGAAAACTTTCCCTACTGGAAAGTTTAAATCAAACTGTTTCGTATGATTGATGTATGGTTCGAGGGTTGATAAATGGTGAAGTTCATTCGGTATAATTAGACGGTTCAGCACCGCATCTACGTCTCAAAGGTTATCTATAACAAGGTTCATTCCTATTTTATCTATTTTATGATTGTTTAGTTTTAACTGTTTTACTTTTATGCTTATGTGGTTTAGTGGTTATAAGTTTTAGATTAATAATTTTTACCGTTACAATTTCTATCTGTCTAATGTTTAGTTAGTTTTATTGTTTAGATTTAGTGTATGGTTTAAGTAAGTTGTTGTACCCGAAAGTTTATTTATCTGATTCTGAGAGTCAATTTATTGCAGATAAGGGTTTTGGTTTAAACTGATAATATGAGAGTGTTGATATGCAATTATTTTTCTGAATTTAACTGATCTTAGTTTTAATCTGCTTCATTATTTTAACTGCAAATTTTCATATGCTGATAATATGTTTGGAGTTGAGTGTTATATTGTTAAAACTTTCTTTTGATTTTCATCACTAGTTGTTTCAGAGTTTTAGATATGCTAGTTTGGAGTTCTTAATCTGAGTTTTCACTTAATCCTCATTATCTGTTTTTAAATGGAGTTTAATTGATTTCATATTGGTATATTGGTGAATCTGTATGCAACCTGAAAAAACTTTTGCTGGTTTCTGACTTTGCTGAGATTAAATGTTTATTGCTGATATTGGTAGAATTATTAAGTGTTCTAGTGTTGCTGGAATTTGGTTTGCTGGGTGTATTTGTGTTCCTTGCTGATTTTGTGATTATTTTGCTAAGCAATAAGGTAGCAGATCCATTTGATCTGCATAGTTTAAACTGAATTTACCAGTCCAAATAGTAGTTATAAGTCACCCCTGTGACTTTACTTTCTTTCACTTTGTCAAAAAGAATTAAATCACAAAATTATGTCCCTTACAGGATTCGAACCCATGACCTCCTGGTCATGGGCCAACACATTTACCATCTAATCTAACTCTTCTTTTGTGATTTACTACAACTTAATTAATTTATATAAGTTATTAATTAGGCTGACAACCTATTTGTGGATTTTAAATACATTATTTTAGTTTTAGTTATAAGTAAATCATTTAATTTACTTTTATTATGTTTAAACAAAATAAAATAAGTTTTATGAATTTAGAAAATTAAATTGTTATATAAAAAGTTAGTTTTTAAATAATATAAATTTTTATTTTAGATTTTAATCGAAATAGTTTTATAAATAGATTTTGTTTAGTTTAAAAGTAAAAGTTAATTTTTAAATAGAATTAATAATTTTTAAATTAGTTTTAATAAAGTTTTAAATAGTGTATAAGTCATTTTAATTAAATAGATAAGTTTTAAATAGATTTTTAAATAGCTAAAATTTTAAATAGTTTTTATTTTAAATAATTTTTTTAGATTAAATGGGAAACGATTCATGCACTTAGGTTTTAAATTTGTAGGAGTAATTTTAGTTTTAAAAACCAAAAAACCTTTCAAATCTGTAACACCCCAAAATTTATACAACTCATTACAGCGGAAGACTAGTTGGTGTTACGGGATAGCACATTGCTCACATCATAGACAACGCATAAAAATCGCGTTGTTTAATAATAAAGCATTTCCATTCATAATTATCAAAGTTACATAGGTCCCAAGTCATTGTATTTAATACAGGTTTTACAAACATTTGAATGGAAATTATAATTTAAGTGCGGGCCATGAATTCTTGTCGTCTTCCCGAGAATTACCTTCAAGTACCTGAGATAAAACATGTTAAAAGAAAAGGTCAGCGATAACGCCGAGTGAATTCATAGAGTTTGATAAAATCCATCAATATAATATCAGTATAAAATTATTACTGAAAATCATTTTGTACAAATCATTTTAATAGGCCATAAAATAGCCAAAGTCATTTTATACAAATCCTTATCGAAAATCATAATATAGGCATTTGCCTTAAAAATCATTATACGAGCCAATGTCGTAAAAACATCATACAATACGTCTTATGACGTTGTATGACAATAAAAACCGTTATATGAATATGGTTATGAAAACCAAAACACGAACATAATATCAATAGTATGACCCTGTATTGCTAGTCATGCAATACATCGTAATTCGGTGCGTCTATTAGTATTTCGGTAATTGGATTATTATAAGTCGCATGACATTGTTACCTTACTAAACCAACAACGGGTAGCTAACCCGATACCAAGTTTGCCCATCTAAAGTAGCGTGTCGTCACAAAGGTCGCGCTATGGAAATCTTCTCATACATAAATTCGCTTACCAATCAATGTGGCACGACGGGGATCAACCGTCAAGGCGCGAACTGGGGTGATCGTCCCCAAATAGTACTATTAAATGCATAAGCGTCTACCAAATCCCGGTAGTTCACAATTCATGCTAATGGGACTTTTACTGACATAACCTAACTTTAATAATCCATTTAATTTCATCTATCGGGTCCTTTAATCATTTATCGGGTCATACAACCGGGTCATACAATCATTCGGGTCCAAATCAATAAACAAACAATCGGGACAAATGGTGTCCTATTTTATAAAAACTAACATGTTATCTCCCTCGCGGGTTTATAAAACATTTCATAAAAACATTTAAAAGATTGCGAGGCTATGAACTCACGTTGATGTGGGAAGGCGGGTTATCGGCAATTCGGACGTACGGTACGTGCTTCAATCACGGAAACCTATATAAATAATAATCGGTCTTAGACGTTTGTCCAATGACTTTATAAAAATAACAATTATGTATACATATGATGATTATATATATATGATGATCAAGTGGGTGTACATATTCTCGTTTACTCATTTTATTGTTTACGTTTTGGTAACTTTTTACTAGTTTGCTAGTTTTACCTATTTACCTATTTTAAGTCCAATAAGCTTAGTATAAGTTCTTTAACTTGTTTTAATCCATTTTATACCTATATTATCAGTATATATATACTTTCCATGTTGGGCCCAAATGGGTTAAGCCCAATAAGTTCTTTTTATAAGTGGTTAACTTATTTAGTCCAATTATTAGTCCAATATGCTTAGTTAGCTCGTTAATGTCCGTATGTCCTATAGTTCGGGTTTTATCGGTTTTTACTTGTATTAATTACTTATATATCAGTATATGACTTTTATAAATTTTACATTAGACGGGTTTGATCGTCTAAGTTTTATTTGGCGAAAAACGTTAATTTTACGGTAATAGCCGAAAAAGTCGTAAAAATAAAGTTTCTAGTTTTTATTACTTATAAGTATTATTCCACTACCATTTTTATAAGTTATTAATTTATTTAACCCTTTACATATTTATATAAATAAGTTTCATAAGTTAGTGGGTTTTATTTTACATTTTATACAATAAAATTTGAGTGCTTATATAATAATAATAAACATTAATTCTCAAAATCTGATTTTATCTTCATGATCACCATTTTTATCATATCTAGAGTTCTATAATGAATTAGAAGCTCATTTTTGGGTGGCATGTTCTTCATATTATGTTCTATATTTAACTTAGTTATAGCTACTGCTCATTTTAAGTTCATCTATGCTTAACAGTCCCTACAAAACAGCTTATTCAGATTAGAACACCCAACTTGTTTTGATCATATCTCACTCATTATATTGATTCCATTGCATGGTCAACTCTCACATGTGCATAACATCTTGTACTTACTGTAAATGGATCATAAGATGCAAATTTATCAGTTCAAGTTTTAGTTACATACTGTTTTTATAAAGCCAACTAAATAATCAAGATTTTAGCCTCATTTCTTATAGTTATTAACCTTTTTAAGCATATCTATCAACACTTGATCCCCACACAACATTTTTATCATCATATATACATCATATACATATACAAGAATGAAGAAAATACATTTGTTCTTTACAAAAATAACAAGAGAAAATGGAGAGGATGATCTTCTTTACCAACCAAGTGTATTTCTTGTTTTTGGAAGACAAGAACTTGATGAACACCACAAGTAACTCCATGATCATCAAACACCAAGAACATAAGTTGAGAAATCAGCCCTAGGACACAAGCAAATCACCTCCAATGTTGTTAATATGGCCACCAAATGATCAAGGCTTCAAGATAACTCCATGATAGAGCTAGTAAACATGTATTTCATGGCTAGAAAAGATCAAAAGGGGTGTTTGTAGCTTGAATATGGACGACAATGGTGAAGGTTTTTGAGAGGATTTGTGTTGGTTTGCATGTAAGTAAATGGTGTGTGTGAAATGTTGATGGTTTTAGCTAGTGGAAGTGGAATGAGTAGCTTAAGGTGTAAGCTTGGCTTACACATGTAAACACTGAGCTACCATGATGCCACATATGGTTGTGGTGTCATGTTAGTGTCGTCCCATATAAGCTAGTGGGGTGGGACAATGTATTTTGTCCCATCTCACTAGTTTACGGGTATTCCTTGATTCTAGTTTTCCCGATTTGCGTGCCCTCGGGTCATTTTACGAAAAACGTTTTTATAAATTATGAATCAACGTCACAAAACGAATCCAATAAAAATTGTCTCATCAAAAACGGAGTTCAAAAACGTAAATACGTAATCCTAAGGTTTCCGGTTTAGTCGTAAAGGACGTTAAAATAAAATCGTAAGTCCTAATCTCTTCTTGTAAATTTGTGAGTTTATGACCCAACACAAATTTAAAACTCCAAAATAATATTCACGGATTAATTTATTTTCTGAAATGTCGGACTGTCACCAAATACGGTGTATGTAAACGTAAGCACGTAACGTAGAATCCTCCGGTTTAGACATAGTCGACGCTACTTCAAGATGTAAATCCAAATTACTTCCCAAAAATAAGTGAGTTCATATTGTAACATTGAAATAATGTTTTCAAATAAATATTGAGAATAAAATATCAACCATAAATTGACGGATTGTCACAGCATTTACCCCTAAACAGGATCTTTGTCCTCAAAGATCATCTTACTACTTGCTTCTTATAGAGTTAAAGCCATGTGGGTATTTCCTCCACATTCGGTCTTTTCTCACAAGTGTAATTCATTACAATACGCGAGTTTCATCAAACATAACTACGGGGATAAGATCAGGCTAAATGTTAACTTACTTTCTCTATCCATGATGTTCACGGGTTTCTGATGAATGCAACTTTTCGCCGATCTAAGCTTTATTAAGAAGAATTCAAATTTTCATTTGATAGATATTTATCAAGTTCGATTTACGAAACATAATTCACGCAGTTCTTGAAGTCCTAGGGTAGATCCAGCTTATATGCCTTTCAAACCAATCTTTTACATCATCTCAATGGTCCCATACAACGGGGACTTATATCCCATGATTTGTCAGATCATGAATTCATTTTTCCAAGGTTAAAAATTGTGGCATAACTTCGCTACCCATTTGGCACTTCAAGATCTACATTTCATAATCACATAACCTCTTGCCCACTATCGGCTGTCAATAATCAGATCCTAATTTCAATAATCATTTCAGATCTCGCGGGTTGGGTATTTTGCAAGGTTAGGTTCGCCATCATAGGAAACCTTAAACCTAAAAGACATGCCCAACTCACAATGGTTGTATGTCGGGTGTCTTCATCTCAACTCTTGCTTACAGATGCTCTAATATTTAGATCCTAACAAGATTCGATCTCAATCCTAATACGATGATTATCAATGGTAATCCTTCCAAAGGAAAACTATTATACGATTTATTACCAAAGGTCATTCATTCAAACATAAAATAGCACTTATATTACTTTGTATCGTTACTTTACCTCGTCCCTTCGATTGGGGTGGTATATAGTACTCTCATCAAGATTCCTTCTTAATGACTTCTGAGAAAATCTCTAGAAATTCGATGCGAAGCGAAGATCTTGATGAAGATGTTCGATACATGCACACTATGTTTACATAACTCTTTTGCATTTATCATTAACGGGAATGATATTAGCAGATTTGGTCAGTCTGTCGATGATGACCCAAATCGAATCAAATTCAGATGATGACCTTTGCAATAGCTAGACGTTTACTAATGTATGAGGCGATGTCTGCCTTCATAATTTGCCATCAGTACAACTTCTTCAGACAAAGATACTCTTAGTCATAAATGACATAAATAGAATACTTATACTTACAAATTCCAACATACTATATCTCACAATCTCCATATTTAGACAATCATAAGTGGTCTTTTATACATCTAACGCTATCGGCTTCTCTATTTTAATGGTTCACATTAGCCGCGAACCCCCTTTTTTATTATCTATATTATCCTTTTTACAAACATCGTTCATATTTAAATTGTTCGGCAATTTATTTTGCATTTTCATTATTAAGAAATACATCCTAATTGGTTCTTTATATTTCTACATAATGTGTCAGTATTTATATTCATTTTTCCTGATGATATAATTATCATGTCTTCAATTTATTCAGAATTTCTTTCTTCACATTTTCTAAGTTTTAATTTCTTCTTAACTATCATTTTTATCCGTTTTACTCAATCTGACGTCTAAAGCGTCGATAATTATTATAATTAATTAAATAATTATTAGTTAATTTTTATGAAGCGTAAACGTAAAAATTTTAAATTTCTTAGTTCGACCAATTATATAAAATGTTCAAAATAAATTTGAATTTAATTAGCAAGATTTTTGTTGATTTATCGAAAATAGTTAAAATAATTAGTAAGATCCGTAAATGTTCGAAAAATCTTTGTTTATACTTTGGTCAAATTTTTCTTAGTTGAAAAGCAAAACTTTTCGTTTCAGATTTCAAGTCATGGTTTAAATGGTTTCCTCAATCCCTCTTAGGTTATTTTGAGGTATACACAAACATTTACCCATAAACAAAAGTTTAGTTGAATGGTTTGTGTATAAGGGAATAATCCCTTAAAATCTTTTGTTAAAACATTTGTCAAAATATATTTGCACTTTCTTTTTAGTATAACTCAAAGTCTTAAATGACTTCTAAATTTTGAAAAGTCAATTTATATTCCATTATCTATTAATCACACGGTTAAATCGTGTAAAGTATTAAGTCTTAAGTCTTATGTTAAATATTCAAGGTACAAGTTTTAATTGTTCGGCCAATTCAGGGCAATCTATAAATAATTATTAACTCATTCTTATTATTATAAACAAACATATAGTTCTTAATGATCACGAGCATGAATTTATCAAATTACAGCCTACACACGTGATTCACCAAATTTATGAATGCTACATGTGTATTAGTCAATCCTAACGACATCACGTGAAACTCATAATGTTCATTACAAGTACCGGACGTAGTAATTGGAATAGATAATCCTTTTCGCAGATGAGAAGTTGATGATAACCATGCTGAGGATCAAAAACCTTGTAAATGATCGAACAAATCTTCCATTTCGAGTTATGGATATCGTTTTCGATTGTCAATTTACTCAGTTTATAGTAATCTATAAGTATAAGGAATGATAACACTATAGCTCTTCATGATGACAGGCTTGGTATATTAAAATCTTTCTCCGACAACTCTCTTAGTTGTACGGTAATTCCTTTAATTTAGATGGTGCTGACGTACAGTGCACAAGCCACAGGAGCAGCACTGGAAATATAATCAATACCAATTTCATCTTGCCTTAATGGCAAAAGTCTAGGTAATTCACCAATAAATACCTCCTAAAGTTTCAGATAACAAAAACATCTTTTTAATAAATTCATATTAGGTTCTTTCTAGATTATAATATCTATAACTAATTCACAACCATTCACGGGATAATTTCAAGTCTAAATGCAGGATATGGTCATTCATCAAGAATTATTTAGATCACTTTTGATCATCAACATCTTATCATTTAGGGGAATTCTATTCGAGTTCCCATCGATTAAGACAATGTCGTCATGTCATAATCAATCAATCCATTCTACTGGCACTATCAACTTTCCAGTTTTATTGCCGTCGATAAGATGTGAACTTCTCAAAAGACTAATAATAACTCATAATCCTTCACAAGTTCAAGGATATCTGGAGACACAACTACTTATTAAAAGAGTATGGTCAACGCATAATCTATGCGAGAGAATTTCAAATCAGATACAGACGAAAACATTTAACGAATATGAATATATCCCATGTTTTCATAATTTGGGTACGCATTCGAAAGCTCCTCGGATCGTTACCCAGGTCATTCAAATGAAATCAAATCATAAGAAATGATAAGAACGTCAATACGTCCAGTCGGGTATCAACACTCGATAATCAGATACTTTTCCTAATAATCTTACTACGGGATAATTGGACAAGAAAGAATTGTCAATTGTCAAATAAGACAATTTCCACAGATGAGTAAATTCGACTCAAAAGAATAGATGCTACAGGCACATATGTAGGTGTCCCTAACACTATGTCCTTTTTTTCACTTCTTGCAGATCTCATAAATTTTAATCTTTCACAATCTTCAAAGAAAATGTAGTGTTTATTAATCAGTTTTATGGTGACTACTAATCAGTCTTGCATGGTCCATTCCAAATTGTATGTAGGCGCGCAACTATATACAATTTCAAGATTAACGATGCAATACTCAGTTCGTCAAGATTTTATCATCATGTTTATAATAAAAACATTTTCATGCTTAATTCTTAAATAAGAATTAAAATAAATTTACAAAGATTTTCTTTGTTATGAAGACAATTAAGTTTTCCAAGGTGTTTTATAAACAACTTCATTTCGATAACAATCACTTATAAATCTCACTTTAAATAATCCATATAGTGATGAAAAATCCAATTTTTTTCTCAAGGAATAATGTTTTATCTTATAAAAACAATGAGTGATCTGTAAAAGAGTGATGAAAGCTTGTTCACTAAGAACTAACTACAATATGATAGGAAATGAGCTTTAGCCAAATAATCATGAGGTTCATGACCTTGATGGCACTCAAAAAGAATAATTCACAACGTAACTCAATTCAAGATGAGTACTTGTTCAATGGTTGCATCACTAATGCGAGCATCAGGATGAAGCAATAAAAGATAGATACCATCGATACATGTAGAATTTAGCAATCAAAGGTAGTCTTTTCATTAATCACAAACAAGTCAAAATTTTACCGTAACACATTACGTGTCACTATGTCATACAATTCTCAGAACTCATCCTACCAACTGATGTCTCAGTTAAGTTAGGGATTTTTAAAAGATAACACAATGAATACTAATCTACAAGAGTCATTTAGGTGTTCCACATGTCCCAGAAGATCCATCGGTCTCAATTCAGAAGAAGATTTCTTCAATTTATTTCTTGGACACTGGCATCCTCATTAGTGGACAATGGCCTAGGAACAACCTTTAACACAAACTAACAATCATTTAAAACCTTATAATCTAATCACAGAACTTAACGACTTCCTCTTATCAATCTCATATTCCATATGGGTTAAGTTTCACTTTATTCAAGTTTTAACCAATTTCATACTCAATTCGATATCCTACCTTATTTTCCAATACTTTCATCCTTATTCTTCGACCTTGTAAAGGCAATAAAAGCTCAATATGATCAACACTTAATTTCCAATCCTATAGCTCTTACAACAACAATTATCAAATGAGTCACTAGTATGAGATGACTCATACATCCAATCAGATTTCTCGGAAAGGTATTAGTGGCATGGGGCTTTTGGGTAATGGTTCCAATGACAGCCTCAAGTGTACCATTCACCCTTTCGATTTCAAATTTAAGAATTGGATGACAACGAATCAGATGACATCTTTCTAGGTGGTAATGTTTTGTCAAACTCCACTCTATAAGAAAAGATCGTCATGACATCGATATCAGATTTAATCTTACCAATTCTTCTTTAATATCACAATCAACTAATATCTACATTTCTACGGATATCAACCATTTGTTGGGTTTATAAATATCCACAACTTGGTTTAGATCTAGGATAGCTAGAATTCCTACGAGAATAGCTTCGATTGATTTGCTAGGGGAGTTAGGGTACCTTGTGATAATCTACGTCGTATAAATACCTCGTATAAATATAAAAATAATCATCAAACAATCATGTAATAACATTACATCATATATATATAATCCAAGTTATATATATATTAAAATAACACTTCTCAGTCTGGCCTTGTCGGTAACTCGGGAATTCTTTGGCACCGTTATAGTCAAAAGATTTTTAGACATTTTTAGAAAAATGTTTATGGTTAAAAGATTTTGAAATGTTTTATTCAAAACCTTAGTTTTAAAAATCTTTCGTTCTCTATAACGAGAGCTCTGATGCCAAACTGTAACACCCCCAAATTTATACAACTCAATACAGCGGAAGACTAGTTGGTGTTACGGGATAGCACATTACTCACATCATAGACAACGCATAAAAATCGCGTTGTTTAATAATAAAACATTTCCATTCATAATTATCAAAGTTACATAGGTCCCAAGTCATTGTATTTAATACAGGTTTTACAAACATTTGAATGGAAATTATAATTTAAGTGCGGGCCATGAATTCTTGTCGTCTTCCCGAGAATTACCTTCAAGTACCTGAGATAAAACATGTTAAAAGAAAAGGTCAGCGATAACGCCGAGTGAATTCATAGAGTTTGATAAAATCCATCAATATAATATTAGTATAAATTTATTACTGAAAATCATTTTGTACAAATCATTTTAATAGGCCATAAAATAGCCAAAGTCATTTTATACAAATCCTTATCGAAAATCATAATATAGGCATTTGCCTTAAAAATCATTATACGAGCCAATGTCGTAAAAACATCATACAATACGTCTTATGACGTTGTATGAAAATAAAAACCGTTATATGAATATGGTTATGAAAACCAAAACACGAACATAATATCAATAGTATGACCATGTATTGCTAGTCAGGCAATACATCGTAATTCGGTGCGTCTATTAGTATTTCGGTAATTGGATTATTATAAGCCGCATGACATTGTTACCTTACTAAACCAACAACGGGTAGCTAACCTGATACCAAGTTTGCCCATCTAAAGTAGCGTGTCGTCACAAAGGTCACGCTATGGAAATCTTCTCATACATAAATTCGCTTACCAATCAATGTGGCACGACGGGGATCAACCGTCAAGGCGCGAACTGGGGTGATCGCCCAAATAGTACTATTAAATGCATAAGCGTCTACCAAATCCCGGTAGTTCACAATTCATGCTAATGGGACTTTTAGTGACATAACCTAACTTTAATAATCCATTTAATTTCATCTATCGGGTCCTTTAATCATTTATCGGGTCATACAACCGGGTCATACAATCATTCGGGTCCAAAATCAATAAACAAACAATCGGGACAAATGGTGTCCTATTTTATAAAAACTAACATGTTATATCCCTCGCGGGTTTATAAAACATTTCATAAAAACATTTAAAAGAGTGCGAGGCTATGAACTCACGTTGGTGTGGGAAGGCGGGTTATCGGCAATTCGGACGTACGGTACGTGCTTCAATCACGGACACCTATATAAATAATAATCGGTATTAGACGTTTGTCCAATGACTTTATAAAAATAACAATTATGTATACATATGATGATTATATATATATGATGATCAAGTGGGTTTACATATTCTCGTTTACTCATTTTAGTGTTTACGTTTTGGTAACTTTTTACTAGTTTGCTAGTTTTACCTATTTACCTATTTTAAGTCCAATAAGCTTAGTATAAGTTATTTAACTTGTTTTAATCCATTTTATACCTATATTATCAGTATATATATACTTTCCATGTTAGGCCCAAATGGGTTAAGCCAAATATGTTCTTTTTATAAGTGGTTAACTTATTTAGTCCAATTATTAGTGCAATATGCTTAGTTAGCTCGTTAATGTCCGTATGTCCTATAGTTCGTATTTTATCGGTTTTTACTTGTATTAGTTACTTATATATCAGTATATGACTTTTATAAACTTTCCATTAGACGGGTTTGATCGTCTAAGTTTTATTTGGCGAAAAACGTTAATTTTACGGTAATAGCCGAAAAAGTCGTAAAAATTAAGTTTATAGTTTTTATTACTTATAAGTATTATTCCACTACCATTTTATAAGTTATTCATTTATTTAACCCTTTACATATTTATATAAATAAGTTTCATAAGTTAGTGGGTTTTTATTTTAAATTTTATACAATAAAATTTGAGTGCTTATATAATAATAATAAACATTAATTCTCAAAATCTGATTTTTATCTTCATGTTCACCATTTTTATCATATCTAGAGTTCTATAATGAATTAGAAGCTCATTTTTGGGTGGCATGTTCTTCATATTATGTGCTATATTTAACTTAGTTATAGCTACTGCTCATTTTAAGTTCATCTACGCTTAACAGTCCCTACAAAACAGCTTATTCAGATTAGAACACCCAACTTGTTTTGATCATATCTCACTCATTATATTTATTCCATTGCATGATCAACTCTAACATGTGCATAAAATCTTGTACTTACTGTAAATGGATCATACCATGCAAATTTATCAGTTCAAGTTTTAGTTACATACTGTTTTTATACAGCCAACTAAATAATCAAGATTTTAGTCTCATTTCTTATAGTTATTAAACTTTTAAAGCATATCTATCAACACTTGATCCTCACACAACATTTTTATCATCATATATACATCATATACATATACAAGAATGAAGAAAATACATTTGTTCTTTACAAAAATAACAAGAGAAAATGGAGAGGATGATCTTCTTTACCAACCAAGTGTATTTCTTGTTTTTGGAAGACAAGAACTTGATGAACACCACAAGTAACTCCAAGATCATCAAACACCAAGAACATAAGTTGAGAAATCAGCCCTAGGACACAAGCAAATCACCTCCAATGTTGTTAATATGGCCACCAAATGATCAAGGCTTCAAGATAACTCCATGATAGAGCTAGTAAACATGTATTTTATGGCTAGAAAAGATCAAAAGGGGTGTTTGTAGCTTGAATATGGATGGCAATGGTGAAGGTTTTTGAGAGGATTTGTGTTGGTTTGCATGTAAGTAAATGGTGTGTGTGAAATGTTGATGGTTTTAGCTAGTGGAAGTGGAATGAGTAGCTTAAGGTGTAAGCTTGGCTTACACATGTAAACACTTAGCTAACATGATGCCACATATGGTTGTGGTGTCATGTTAGTGTCGTCCCATATAAGCTAGTGGGGTGGGAAAATGTATTTTGTCCCATCTCACTAGTTTACGGGTATTCCTCGATTCTAGTTTTCTCGATTTGAGTGCCCTCGGGTCGTTTTACAAAAAACTTTTTTATAAATTATGAATCAACGTCACAAAACGAATCCAATAAAAATTGTCTCATCAAAAACGGAGTTCAAAAACATAAATACGTAATCCTAAGGTTTCCAGTTTAGTCGTAAAGGACGTTAAAATAAAATCGTAAGTCCTAATCTCTTCTCGTAAATTTGTGAGTTTATGAACCAAAACAAATTTAAAACTCCAAAATAATATTCACGGATAAATTTATTTTCTGAAATATCGGACTGTCACAAAAGACGGTGTATGTAAACGTAAGCACGTAACGTAGAATCCTCCGGTTTAGACGTAGTCGACGCTACTTCAAGATGTAAATCCAAATTACTTCCCAAAAATAAGTGAGTTCATATTGTAACATTGAAATAATGTTTTCAAATAAATATTGAGAATAAAATATCAACCATAAATTGACGGATTGTCACAAAATCAATTGTCCAAATCGAAACAAAAACGTCTCAAATTCACTCGATTTTCGTGTACAATGAACTTGGTTCATCATCGTGTTTAATTAAATTCGTCTTTGGTGAATTTAGTCTATAACTTTTTCCTAAAGGTAATTTTCTAAGTTTACCCTATAACTTATCTAATTAATATACAATCCACGACACATCAGTTACCCATCCTATTGTGGGAGAATGAACTCTTCAACATATATGCGGGGTAAATTGGAAATTTCAAAATCACATGGTTGGTTCAGTAAGGAGACCAAGATGTGCGGAACATTCATATGTTGGGCTAAAAGTTGATGAGTCAAATCACCATGGAAACTAGAAGGACCAAATAAGACATTATGTGAAACTTCAAGCTGGTGGACAAAATGATAAAGTTTACCCTGCCAGAGAAACTTTCCCATTGTAAGTTTCCCCTGCCATATGTGATACGAAGAAAAGATTTGGTCAAAGTAGTGATAAGAATGAATAAGTCTGTTTTGATTTATTCATTAATATATTATTTAGTTTCCATGTATCATGGTTTCCTTATGTTATAAAAGGAACCATACGTAGGTTTTGTTTATAAATTTCATATTCACAATGTAACCTACTGTAAACATTAATCTCTAGGTGTGGGATTCAATGTACACACATCTAGATTAGTTTGTGTTAATCATATAATACAAACTCTTTGGGAAATTCATCTTTGTTAAACATCTTGTTCTAATCATTGTTCCATTCCGCTATGATTCGTCATATGAATAATGGTTAACCTAGATAAATGGTTTTTACTGTTTGAGTCTAAAGATCTTGGATTCAACAAGTGGTATCAGAGCGGGTGGCTCTCGATATCTAGGAGAATCAAGATGTTTAATTTTGTTGCTGTGAAGATCTAGGGTTTATGTTAAAACCTTAGTTAATTACTTTTTGTTGTTGTGATGCGCGACTGACGATTGCAGAACATACATTGTATTTTTCAGTTATCTATCAATGTTCGATTAAACAACAATACGTTGTATTTTTCGATTAAAAAACAATACGATGTGGTCCAAAGAAGTGCTATATGATTCACATATTCAAGTTATTTGCAATTTGTTTTCTATTCGTTGGTCAAAGACGAGATGAGACCAAAAGAAAACCTAATAAGATGTGAAGGTCAAAGTTGAATATTAAATGTTCACGTGGGCAGTGATGGGGTGAGAATAGGATGAATAAGCATATGTCTTGATTCTGTGTTCACACGAATGAGCACATTTATGGTCAAATTCCAATGATGTAAAGTTGGTTCACTTGATTGTGTAACAAGAAAGAGACGTGACAACAAGGTATAACGATTGGTTCAAGGCTGCTATGTTTGACATCACGTGAGTTATTAATTATCACAAAACTAGATGTTTGTTAAAACTCTTGTCCGGTTGTGATTTTATAATAACTTACGTAATGGTGGACCATGTCTGCACTTTAAATGAAGAGGTCCATCTATTAATGACATGTGAAAAGCTACTGTTCACGAAGGAAGGCGATTGTGATGTCTCGGGTATTATCTAATTGGGACCATAAATGATTAGCTATGTATATTAATTATACTGATTAATTACTGTGGTCCTAGAATGAAATTCGAGAAGTGGAATGTGAATATGTCGGCTGTGTTCACACGAATAAAGAAGTGGGGTATAGAAGTTGTGGTGATGTATTACAAGACAGTGGTACGTTTTTAGAGCAGGTATAATTTTTAATTGTCTTTGTTTTTGTTATTTATCACCTGTTATAAATTCATTCCCATTAAGTGTGGGTTTGGCACAGTTAATAACAAAAAAAGTGGCATTAAAAGTTCCCTCTGCCTTTGAAAATGTTTCCCTGCTTTCATTAAAAGTTTCCCATGCTACGATCCCCCTGCCTTCAATAGATCCCACTGCTTTCATTAAAGAATTCCCACTTTTTTTGAAAGTTCCCCATGCTGTCAGATATGAGTTTTAGGACAACAATGTTTTGGAGTATGGGTTATTCACAACAACTGGTATAATGGTATAAAGGCTTGATTTATTTTCATGATTGTGAAGACTAATTTTTGTGATGATATTGACGTTTGAGGTAGATTTTCGCGAATTGGTGTTCTATTATATCTTCTACTTAGCAGGGTATGAAGATAACTTGTAGGTGTTTTTAAGTTGTGATAAAGACTTGATAAAAAGGTAGTTGGGTACGAGATCATTCTTAAGACGCTCTATGCTCGTATTTGCTATTACATGTGTCTCATTTACAGGGGTGAGGATTCTTTTTATCACGAGGCTTCTACTCATTATAGCCATGAGTTTTGAAGCCTACTCATTATAGCCGTGAGTTTTGGAGTCACATGGTTTGTACAAGACATGGAACATGAGGTTGGGTTATTCTACTTCAGCATCAAGATTGTTATACTTATTTTTATTCATGATCATTCTACTTAGCCTACTGAATTAGAAGATTCATAAATGACTAGCACAATAAGGGGAAGCTAAAGTGTTAGTCATTCACATATGACGTTGAAGTGAAGGTTTTCGCTACTGCTTATTGGTATTATGACAACTAATGTGAGTATCTATTACTTAAAATCATTTTTTATTAGGACCTCAAGCCTATGTGCTTCATGGAAGGTATTTTGAAAGGTAGAATACTTCGGTTAGAAGTATGGTATTGGTTGGTAGTAGTTGAAAATCAAGGTTGTTCATATATAAGACCCCTATTTGATCATGTCAAAAAGGGGAAGTTGTTCTACATAGAATGTTCAGCCTGTTGATCTTTGGTGTTGTATGCTTAAGGGGAAGTGTTTTGACATCATCAACTAGGGGAAGATTGTTGGGCTAAAAGTTGATGAGTCAAATCACCATGGAAACTAGAAGGACCAAATAAGACATTATGTGAAATTTCAAGCTGGTGGACAAAATACTAAAGTTTCCCCTGCTAGAGAAACTTTCCCCTTGTAAGTTTCCCCTGCCATATGTGATAAGAAGAAAAGATTTGGTTAAAGTAGTGATAAGAATGAATAAGTCTGTTTTGATTTATTCATTAATATATTATTTAGTTTCCATGTATCATGGTTTCCTTATGTTATAAAAGGAACCGTAGGTTTTGTTTATAAATTTCATATTCACAATGTAACCTACTGTAAACATTGATCTCTAGGTGTAGGATTTAATGTACACACATCTAGAGTAGTTTGTGTTAATCATATAATACAAACTCTTTGGGAAATTCATCTTTGTTAAACATCTTGTTCTAATCATTGTTCCATTCCGCTATGATTCGTCATATGAATAATGGTTAACCTAGATAAACGGTTTTTACTGTTTGAGTCTAAAGATCTTGGATTCAACATCATAGTCGTCGGTTAAAACGGGATGTCAGGAAGCTTCAGCCTAAGGTATGTTGTTCAAGCTTGCATAACGAGTTCTTTTTATTTCAAAGCGGTGCACCAGAAGTGGTATACGAAATTCATGTTTGTTTGCAAGAAAAAATGAATATTCTGATAATAATAGAAGATTTTGTACAAATACGCCCACTGCCACTTGTCTATTTTGTGGTTTTGTTTTAGTTACACGAATGTTGGTACACTTTGATGATATACGTGGCATATTCTTATAAAACATTGTTTTGTTGTGGCAAGGTAAATAAATGTTGAGAAGCTACTTTAGAATGGCTAAGTAAGCCTTTCTTGATTATCTATTTATTAGGAGGCATTTTAGCTTCGTTAGTTTATTTCTCTAACCTGATAACGTATTTGAATATCTATTATTCAGTATCGTATATAAAAGTACATATAAAAGCTCGAATTCTTGGTGTCATTGTCAATAATGACTTTTTAGCCTTCTGTTTCATTGTTGTGTAATTGAACTCTTTTTGTTTGTATCTCAGTTCCTAATGCTGGCAGCAAAAATCAACATCCTGAAGCATTTCAGAGGATGATGGAGATGGAACTACGGCCCATTCGAAACATACCCCACAACATAAAGTTTAAGAGATCAAGAAATGGCATTGTTTGAAAAAAATGATCTCAGTTAGTCAAGCACTCAATTAAGCTTATTTTCGTGAAGTCATAGTCCGAAAATGTAAACCATATCCTCCAGTAAAACCTGACCATATCAGACTTCTTGCTGCACTTTTAACTAAAATAGTGATTCTTTTCATTTACATAAGCAAAGTTTCCTTTTTTTCCAGCATCGTTCCTCTTATGAACGGGCATTCAGGGAAGCTTGAAGTCCCGAGACATTAATCTTGGTAGCCTTTGCAGCTGACAATTGGCTATCTATTTCTTCGATATGAGAAATAACATCATTGGTTTCAATCCATCAAACAATTTTACAAACAACATCAAGTAACGATGTTATCAGAGCAACATCTGGGAACACACATGTTGCTCCAGTATCACCATGATTGTTTAAAATGACTTCAAGGGAAACTTCACAAAATAAGATAAATCAAATGATATCTGGTTCATGTTTCAGGAAGCCACCACGTTTTCACGCATGAAAAGGTATGAGTAATTAAAGATTTAATCAAAGGCGTTAGCGACTACGTGACTGTTAATATTTGATATGTTTAGGATGTTTGTAATTCCTGGTGTTCTGAATCATGCTTAGAACACGTGCAATTTAAGTGGCTACACAATTTTTCAGGTTCAGACACTGTTGTAAATATATGAAACACATTTAGCTTGATTCAAAACATATGTTATTTTCAAAAAAAGTTCAAGAGTGTCAAAAAAAATTTATACCTGTCCTTGCAGACTTCGCACTGAACCATCAAGTCATCCTGGTTGTACGACATCTCACATTTACAGTACATTCAAGAAAGAAAAATAATCCCATTTAGCAGCATTAGTTTATCAAACTCTCAAATTAACTACAAGACGACTACTTTATATCCACCTAGCAAATAAGTAAAATGTTTTCTAACTTTTCGCAAGCTATAAGTAAGTAATAGGTAAAGGTAATATTACATATCAAGTCAAGTTAAATATATCGATTATTCTTGAGCTCTAGTTTTAAAAGGAGAGTCGAGATCGAGCTTGAAATTAGGCTCAATTGAGGTGGAGTCGAACTTAGATCTGAATTTTGGCTTGAGCTTGGGGCTTGGCAGTACCCAGTCCAACTTGGCTCGATTAGCTAATAACTAGATTTTACTCAGTTAAAAAGTTCTTTGTCGTATGTCTAATCAAATTGAAAAATGGTTTTAAGTACGACTCTATTGTTTTTGGTTAAGAAAAATATTTGTCGTTGTTGAAAAATAAAAAGTGCGAAACAATTAAAGTAAATGACGTAAAATAAAAATGGCGTTACTTTAAAAGGCGTTAAAGTAAATCTAAGTTTAATTAAAATAAAGGGTGCAATATTTAAAACTTTGAAAAGTAAAATAATTAAATGACTTAAAATTAAAGCGTGACGAGAATTAAAAATTGACAAAGTACTTAAGCGTAAACTTAAAAATTAAACAAGACAAAACACTAAAACAAACTCACCGTCGGAATATATTCCGATCAGACCTCAATCGAAATGTACACAAACCTCTCAATCGGAGTGTTGATCGGAACCTATCGGAATGCTGTCACCTCCGATCGGAATGATCAAACAAACACCAGATCGGAATGACGATCTTACCTTTGATCGGAATGTGGAGTGGACCCTGGTCGGAATGCTGATCGGAACCCCTAATCGGAATATCGTCACTATACCTGATCGGAATACCAAACAAACACCTCGATCGGAATGAGGAAAGGAGCACCAATCGGAATGCTGTCACAACTCCTAATCGGAATACTCAAAACCCACCCTGATCGGAATACCAAAGCCCTTTTCCGACCAAGCCAAGGAGCTATGGTCGGAATGTGAAACCCTTATCCGATCACTAGATCGGAATACAGAGGAAATAACTCAAAATAAGCTAGAAAAATATGCTATAAATCAAATAAGCACAAGTCTAAAATCCTAAACAAAACCGTATAAGAAAAAGCTAATAAGCTGTGATTTAAAGATTTTTAAATACACGAAATGAAACAAAGGTTTACGAAATCATACTAATAAGTGTGAAAACACTTATCCTTTTACCACTTATTTCCAATAATAACAAGACCAAAACGTGTGATTTATGTCGTAAAAGTCGGAATTATGCGTGGTTTGTGTTTTTATTGTGTTTTAGGACCAAAAGATGAAAAAGGAAGAAAACACGGGCTTTCACGGGCTTTTATCGAAGAAAACGGGAAAAGACGAAGTCAAAAGATCAAGAGTGCTTAAAGAACGGATGTCCAAGACCTATTCTGGAGATTTATCGAAGAGCAAGTCTAAAGACGGAAGTTTAATGAAGTCGAAGAACTTAAGTCTAATAGAAGAAGAAAATTAAAAGACAAGTTCAAATCCCGAGACTACAAAGACGAAGAATTAAAATCGAGTCGAGAAGAAAAAGAAAGAAGAAAGCACCACACATGCCTCCCACTTACCTATAAATACCCTCCTAATCACATTAGGAGGGGGTTAGCTAATTTTTATTTTCTTTAGTTTTCTTTCTAGTTTTTAGAGAGAGAAAGTATTAAACTTTCTCTCACTAGTTCATCTTTTTCTTTTAATCTTTCAAGATTAAACACTTTTTGTATTGCTTATTTCATTAATCAAAGTTCTATTTTAAGCTTTTGATCCTTATTCTCATTCTACACTTCTTGATTTACTCTACCTTTGATCCGAATTTCACATCTCACTAGTATGATTTGATGCTTTTCGTGAATAAAGGTTTGATCTTTTAGTTTTACACACAAGCTCCTTCGTCTAAACCATAAGCTCGTAATGCTTATGGGCTTATTCGAGTCTTAGCTTATTGAGTTTCGGATTTCTTCAAGGTTTTTAATGGTTTAAAGTTCATTTCATAAAGTACTTGATTTTAAGTTTTGAAAAGTCATCGAATGTGAGCTTTTTTGGGATCGTTTAAGATTCGTTTAGAATTGCTTATTGCATTTGCTTTTCGAGATTCACTCTTGCCACGAATTTCGTAATTAGTTTCCATCCATCGCAATCTTAGGGTTTTGACACATATTCCGACGGTTACTCCACATTCCGATAGCTTTGGTTTTTGATCGCAATAACCCATTAGGGTTTTACTTTGCGATCGGTTTGATTTTCCCCTTATTCCGATCTGGGTTGCGATCGCTTATTGCGATCGCATATTCCGACGGGTCTTAAGGCCTTGGTCAAGACGAAGTGCTGCCCATTTTTCGATAGCATCATTCCGATAGATAGACATTGCGATAGTAGCACTTTACATCATTCCGATCTGGATCATTGCGATAGTGGCTTTCCGATAGATGGTCATTGCGATAGTATTGATCTTGACTATTCCGATGGTTAATGGTAGTTATATTTCGATGGTTGCTATTTGGTGTATTCCGATGAACATGAATTGTTTTCTTACAATTGATTAAGTTTTTAAGTTTTTAAGTTTTTCAAAGCTTTAAGTTTTAAGAATTTTCATAAATTAACTTTAAGTTTAATTTTGTCAAAGCTTTAATTTACTCAACGACACTTTAATTACTTGCTAATAGTTTAAAATTAGTTAAACAAACCAAACCATTCTCTTGATTTACCAAAAGACGATTGAGTCGCACTTAAGACCGGTTTTCAATTCGAAAAGATTCGGAACTATAACGAACTTGAACTTTGATACTTTGGGGTAAAATCTCAAGTATTAAATGGCGCCGCTGCCGGCTCTTTTCGTTAAGATAAACGGTTTCTAGTGAGAGACGCATTGAATTTTGGGATCCGTTCTTTGAACGTTATTTTCCTCGCTTCAAAAATTTTCAAAAATCCATAAATATTATATAGATATTCTCTTTGTGTATATTTTTCTTCTGCAGGTGCATGCGTACTAGATCTACAAACTATTCTGAGCCCGAGAATCGTGAAGATTTAGATATGGCTGGTGTTAACAACAACAATAATCACCCACCTCAAAATAATTTGAATAACAACCACAACAATAACAACAACAACAATGTCCTTCTACCTGATTTACGAACCATGGAGGAATTGTGCCAACCCACCATGAATGGACGCGGAGGCCCGATTGCGCCAATGCACGTCACGGCTCAGGATTTTTCGTTGAAGCATCACATGATACAACAAGTGCAAACGAACCCGTTTCGTGGAATTCCGGACGATGATGCCAACAAACACCTTGACAAATTCATTACCATTACCCAAAGCATGAAGTGCCCCGGTGTTTCTATGGATGACCTTCGCCACCAACTTTTTCCACACTCGCTTTCTCACCACGCCGAAAAATGGTTTGACCGTCTTCCTAAGAATTCTATTCATACGTGGAACGACATGACTCAACGCTTTTTATCGCGCTACTTTCCCCCATCCATGGTCACTAGCCTTCGTAACCAAATCAGTGGATTTATGCAAGAGAATGATGAATCGCTTTTCGATGCTTGGGAACGTTACAATGATTTGATCGACCGCTGTCCTAATCACAATATGCTCCCCGTCACTCTCATTGACACCTTCTACAATGGTCTCACCTTTCGTGATCGTGACACGATCAATGCCGCCGCCGGTGGTACTTTTATGAAAAGGAGACCGGAAGAGTGTCGAGAGTTGATTGAAAACATGACTACTCACCACAAGAATTGGGATTCTTCCGCATCCTCAAGATCTAATCAGAGAGTCAATGTTTCATCTACTTCTTCCACCCCTAACCCGTCTATTTTGGAACGTGCTATTCTTGATATCAACAAAAGTCTCCAAATTTTGACTTCTAACCAAACTCAACAAGCTAAAGCCGTTGTTATCTCTTGTGACACATGTGGTGGTCCTCATTCCTACAATGAGTGTCCTTCTACTCACGGCAATTATTCTGAAGACGTTAACGCAGCTTACGGCACTTATCCCACGGGAGGCTATCAAGCTCGCCCGCAAGGAGACCGTGGCTTGCTAAGTTATCGTTCTAACAATTATCTTGCTCCCCCCGGTTTTCCCCCTGCAAACCAAACCCAACAACAAAGCTTTAACCGGAACAATCAATCCCAACCTCGTGCAAACAATCAGTATCAATCCCAAAGAAACCCATACCCAACTCAAGGAAATTCTCAAGCTTATCAAGCTCCACCTCTCAATCAACCGATGGCCGTAAGTCAAGACGTCGAGACGTTCATGAAGACTAATCGTGAGATGGTGACGAATCTTCAGAGCCAATTTGTCAACTTGAAGAATGACATGGTGAAACAAGGGAGTGATATTAGAGCCGAGCTAAGGAATGATATGGCCAAACACAGCAATGATATTAATGCCAACATGCAAAACTCTTTCAACAATCAAGCTCTTCACCTTCGTGATATGATTGGTTCGCTCATCCAAAGTAATCAATCCTCTTCTTTGGGTACTCTTCCGAGTAATACCGTTGCGAATCCAAGAGGGGAGATGAAAGCAATCACCACTCGTAGTGGAAAAGGTTATATGGAACCCGAGCTTCCTACACCTCCACCGGTGATTGTGAACAAGGAAAAAGAGCAACTTTCTTCACCTCCTTTACCATCTATCCCCATTTCCCCACCACCCATGGTTGTGAGTGATCCTATTCCTTTAAAGCCTTCTTCTTCATCCAATATACCCTATCCTTCAAGGTTGAGGAAAGAGAAGCAAAAGAGCAAGGATGATATTCAGGTTTCGAACTTCCTTAAAATGTTCAAACAATTGAATTTTAACATCTCCTTTGCCGAGGCTCTCGCTCACATGCCCAAATACGCTAAGATGTTTAAAGATCTTTTAAGTGATAAAGAAAATCTTCTTGACATTGCTCAGACCCACCTTAATGAGAATTGCTCCGCAGTGCTCTTAAGGCAATTGCCCACCAAACTTGGTGATCCGGGTCGCTTCTTGATTCCTTGCAACTTCCCGGGAGTAGAGAATTGCATGGCCCTAGCCGATCTAGGTGCTAGTATAAACTTAATGCCTTTAAGTGTTTGGAAGCAATTATCTCTCCCCGAGCTAGTCCCCACCAAAATGACTTTGGAATTAGCCAACCATACGGTTGCTTATCCAGTGGGGATAGCCGAAGATGTCTTTGTTGGCGTCGATAAATTCACCTTCCCGGCGGATTTTGTCGTCGTTGATTACGAGATGGATCCCCGTGTTCCATTAATCGTCGGACGTCCATTTCTGAGGACCGGTCGCACTCTTATTGATGTTGCCGCAGGCGAAATCATCATGAGAGTTGGTGACGATCAAATTGTCTTCAACATGGGTAAGATTTCTAAGCAACCTTATTCATATGAGAGTGTTAATGCTATTGATGTTCTCGATGAGGCTTGTGAAGAACATTTTCATGATGCTTGCAAAAGTACTCTCTCTTCTCTACCCAATGTTGAGACCGTTGCCTCAATTGCTCCAGCATTGACTCCTTTCGGAGAAAGTGATTTGGATGACTTCGAAGCTAGCTTGGGTCCTCTCGATATTAAGTATGATAATTTGTCCACAAATTGGGATGAAGACATTAGTACTATTGAGAGACTTCTCAATGAGGACCCATTCTCTCCTCCTGCTCCTAAAGAGGTGACTAATGATGATCCATCGTTAGTTCCACCATCTACTGAGGATCCTCCTA
Organism: Glebionis coronaria; assembly: GCA_025667525.1. Lineage (NCBI taxonomy): Eukaryota > Viridiplantae > Streptophyta > Magnoliopsida > Asterales > Asteraceae > Glebionis > Glebionis coronaria. Next base: position 26,571 of record JANFOE010001528.1, on the reverse strand, counting down.
CTCTCGCGCTTAAGGACCTACCGCCTCATCTTGAGTACGTTTTTCTGGAAGACGACGAGCAGCTACCGGTCATCATCGCAAAGGATCTGAAAGAAGACGAAAAAGCCCGACTTGTCGCTGTGTTGAAGAAGCATAAACGCGCTATCGCTTGGAAAATCTCGGACATCCGTGGAATTGATCCTCATTTCTGCACACATAAAATTCTCATGGAGGACGACTTTAAGCCCACAATTCAAAGTCAACGAAGGGTGAATCCTAAAATACATGAAGTCATCAAAAAAGAGGTTATCAAACTTCTTGATGCGGGTATGATTTACCCTATTTCGGATTCACCGTGGGTTAGTCCAGTCCATTGTGTGCCTAAGAAAGGCGGAATCACCGTTGTGCCCAATGCAAACAACGAGTTAATTCCTACCCGTCTCGTTACTGGGTGGAGAGTTTGTATAGACTACCGCAAACTCAATGATGCCACGAGAAAGGATCATTTCCCTCTACCTTTTATGGACCAAATGCTTGAACGTCTAGCGGGTAATGAATATTACTGCTTTCTGGATGGTTTCTCGGGTTATTTTCAAATACCCATCGATCCCCAAGATCAAGAGAAGACAACATTCACTTGTCCCTACGGCACATTTGCTTATAAACGAATGCCTTTTGGCTTATGCAATGCCCCCGGGACTTTCCAAAGGTGCATGTTGGCTATTTTCCATGACATGGTTGAGCAAACCATGGAAGTCTTCATGGATGATTTCTCGGTCTTCGGGGATTCCTTCTCTGCTTGCCTTGCCAATTTGGAACGTATGCTTAAGCGGTGCGAAGACACTCGCCTTGTTCTAAATTGGGAAAAGTGCCATTTTATGGTAAAAGAAGGCATTGTGCTAGGACACAAAATCTCTAAAGCCGGTCTTGAAGTTGACCGTGCTAAAGTAGATGTCATAGCCAAATTACCTCCACCTTCAACTGTGAAGGGTGTGAGAAGCTTTCTGGGTCATGCGGGCTTCTATCGTAGATTCATTCAGGATTTCTCTAAAATCGCTCGCCCGATGACCCACCTCTTGGAAAAAGATACTCCTTTTATCTTTTCTAAAGAGTGTCTCGAAGCCTTCAATCTTCTCAAGGATAAGCTAACTAAGGCACCGGTCTTGGTTACCCCTAATTGGGAGTTGCCTTTTGAATTGATGTGCGATGCTAGCGACTTTGCTATTGGTGCGGTTTTGGGCCAAAGAGTGAATAAACACTTTCAACCAATCCACTACGCTAGCAAAACAATGACGGGGGATCAATTGCATTATACGACAACCGAAAAAGAGCTTTTAGCTGTTGTCTATGCTTTTGAGAAATTTCGCCCCTATCTTGTTTTATCCACCACCATCGTATACACGGACCATTCCGCGTTGAAGTACTTGATGACAAAGAACGATTCTAAGCCAAGACTTCTTCGCTGGGTTTTGCTCCTTCAAGAATTCAACATTGAAATTCGTGACAAGAAGGGAGCCGAAAACCTGGCCGCGGATCATTTGAGTCGACTTGAGGATCCATATCAGGGGGATCATCCGAACAAAGAGATCAATGACTCTTTCCCCCTAGAGACTCTAATGTCTATAAATCTCAATCTTGATGGCACCCCGTGGTTTGCAGACATTGCAAACTACTTAGCGGGTGGTATTCTCATCCAAGGGTTAACATCCCAACAAAAGAAGAAGTTCTTGAACGATGTTAAGACTTACTTTTGGGATGACCCTTATCTATTCAAACAGTGTGCTGATCTGATTATTCGTCGATGTGTTGACGGACCAGCAGCTTTTGACATCCTCCAAGCTTGCCATAAAGGACCCACCGGTGGTCACTTTGGTCCCAACTACACCGCTAAGAAAGTGTTTGATTCTGGATTCTACTGGCCCACCATTTATCGTGACGCTCACGAAATGGTTAAGCATTGTGATGCTTGCCAACGCCAAGGCAAGATCACACATAAGGATGAGATGCCTCAAAATTTCATACAGGAATGTGAAATCTTTGATGTATGGGGCATCGACTTTATGGGGCCATTTCCATCCTCCAAAGGGAACAAGTACATCCTCGTCGCCGTCGACTACGTCTCTAAATGGGTTGAAGCTAAGGCTCTTCCTACGAATGATGCGAGGGTGGTTGTGAACTTTTTGAAGCAGCTTTTCGCTCGATTCGGCGTTCCTCGTGCTATCATCAGTGACCGCGGGACTCATTTTTGCAACGATCAATTTGCAAGAGTCATGGCAAAGTATGGTGTCAATCACCGTCTTTCCACCGCCTATCATCCCCAAACCAATGGGCAAGCCGAAATTTCCAATCGTGGCTTGAAGAGAATTTTGGAGCGTACTGTGGGAGAGCATCGCGCCGCGTGGGCCGATAAGTTAGATGATGCTCTGTGGGCTTTCCGTACTGCTTACAAGACCCCGATCGGTTGTACACCTTATCGTCTTGTGTACGGGAAAGCCTGCCACTTACCCATCGAGCTGGAACATAAGGCGCACTGGCCTTGAAGTGGGCGAACTTCGACATCATTAAAGCCGGTGATCATCGCAAGGTTCAACTCAACGAGCTACAAGAACTGAGGAATGAAGCTTATGAGAACTCGCTGATCTACAAGGAGAAGACAAAGATGATTCACGATGCTAAAATCACGAACCGAGAGTTCCACGTTGGAGATCACGTTCTACTCTTTAACTCTCGGTTGAAGATCTTCTCTGGCAAGTTGAAGAGCCGTTGGTCTGGTCTATTCACCGTCGCCAAAGTCTTTCCGTATGGGACCATTGAGCTTTCTCAGCCAAATGGGCCCAATTTCAAGGTGAATGGCCAGCGTTTGAAGCAGTACTTTGGTGAGGACATCTCTCAGGAGATGATTCCATCCCTCACCACGTTCCCCATGAACTAAAATTGGGTCGAGTCAGGCTCATGACTCGGTGAACAAAAACAAGCGCTTCTCGGGAGGCAACCCGTGTTCTATCCTTTACTGCTTTCCTAATAAGTGTAGGGGGAGCCCCGCATATGTTTGTTGTCTTGTTTCTTGTGATGTGCAGGGATTAAAAGCTTCAGAGAGCATCTTGATAACTTTTGACGAACCGTGACACCGTGTTTCCTATCTTCCCGGTTCTATCCTAAACTCTTGTGATTCAATATTTCATATTCTATATGTTCACATTGAATTCACTTTAGTTGTCCTTTCCTTAGTAAGAGTTAAACAAAGTGCACAATGTCCTAAGTGTAGGGGAGTTTACTCCCACATGCTTAAACATTGAGGACAATGTTTATCTCAAGTGTAGGGGGGACTTCTATCGAAGTAAGTGGTCTTTTCCATGAATTTGCCCTCATTTTAACCGGAAAATTTGATTTTTCGACATTTTTCAAAATTTTTAATCTATTTTGGCCTAGTTGTATAGTTGTATTTGCCCTTGTTATGTTTCCTTTGCTAGAATAAATTTTCAATAAAGTGGTTTTAGATTTTTCTTAGTCGTGAACATTTTGACTCAACCCGAGTTTACTTGCCTAAGTTTACTCTAGCTAGTATCCTTAACGTATTTAAGTCAAGTTTTGCTAGGCTTTTATATAGGGAGCTATAAAACGCGAAAGTCTTAACTCTCACGGGTTAAGAACAAGAACTTTTCGCAAGTTCCTATAATTGATCCTAGAGAGTCGTTTATCAAGGGAACTTTAAAATGCGATTTCTAAACTTGAAAAAGTCTAAGAATTTGCAAGATCCTATAGGCGACTCGAAAACCCGAAACTTTGATTTAATAGGCTAAGCATCCACGAGTCTCATTACTTGAGATTTTAAACTGTGGAGAACGAGAGATGATAGAGTCAATTATAAGTTCGGTACTCTTTCGTGAATTTATGTGAGTTAATTATGAGCCTATTCTCCCTCCGCTTGCTTAATAAATTATCTGCTAATAAATAAGGTTGTACGATTTAAAAAGTTACTTAGCTTCTAGCCCCAGATCGTTTAAAAGTTGGTCGGTAATGACGAGAGTTCATAGCCAAGGCATAACTTATGAAGCGGGGCGCGAAGATTGGCGAGTCCGAAAAGGCCCTAACAAGGCATGAGGGCTACATTTTGTTGCTAAAGATCCAAAAGTGATGTGAAGAATCATTTATCAAAAATCAATATGAAGGATCGAGACACACGACGAAAAGCAAAAACTCCCCAAAAGTCATGGAGAAGTCTATCCGAAAAGACCCTAACAAGGTATGAGGATAAATAGATCCAAGTCCTAAAAGGAGGCGGATCGTTGTATATCAAAGTCCAAAATAAAGATTGGAGAAAAATGAAGAAGTCGTGGTCCAAAGATGAAGAATCTCTCAAAAACTTCAAGAGAAGAAATTCCTATTATGAAGAGAAGACCATAATTTCAAGAACGTCTCTCGAAGATTCGAAGTATGAAGTCGCTGCCAAATATCGGCCCGAGAAAGGTCTCAAATCGCGAACCAAGTTATGCCAAGATATGAACTTTCTGATATCCCGAGAAGCAGTTTTAAAAGATTTGGTCCTTTAGCTAACTATTGATTAAATCGTTCACCTTATTTTCGGACTAAATAACTATCGAAATAAGTCAAACAATGCATCCTTGTGATCATTCAAGACAAAAATAAAATATAAGAGATACACCTAGGAATAAGGGAGTCTAAGTGAATAATTGGCCCACATGAGTTCGTGATAGTTTGCCAACTTATAATAACAATGATCTCGTTTTTAAGCTTGGTATGGGGAACGTGAAACTTGAGGATGAAAAATGTTCATGGCCTCCAAAGCCCAATGTAAGTTTTTAATTTCTTTACTTATTTCTATCTTTTATGTTTAGACTTTAATAAAGGCCAAGGTGGGTTATTTATGATGGGAAATGTAAACCGTGCTTAAAATTAATGCATTGCATGAGGGCATTGCAATGGTCAAGTGTAGGGGATTTAATAAGTGTGAAAACACTTATCCTTTTACCACTTATTTCCAATAATAACAAGACCAAAACGTGTGATTTATGTCGTAAAAGTCGGAATTATGCGTGGTTTGTGTTTTTATTGTGTTTTAGGACCAAAAGATGAAAAAGGAAGAAAACACGGGCTTTCACGGGCTTTTATCGAAGAAAACGGGAAAAGACGAAGTCAAAAGATCAAGAGTGCTTAAAGAACGGATGTCCAAGACCTATTCTGGAGATTTATCGAAGAGCAAGTCTAAAGACGGAAGTTTAATGAAGTCGAAGAACTTAAGTCTAATAGAAGAAGAAAATTAAAAGACAAGTTCAAATCCCGAGACTACAAAGACGAAGAATTAAAATCGAGTCGAGAAGAAAAAGAAAGAAGAAAGCACCACACATGCCTCCCACTTACCTATAAATACCCTCCTAATCACATTAGGAGGGGGTTAGCTAATTTTTATTTTCTTTAGTTTTCTTTCTAGTTTTTAGAGAGAGAAAGTCTTAAACTTTCTCTCACTAGTTCATCTTTTTCTTTTAATCTTTCAAGATTAAACACTTTTTGTATTGCTTATTTCATTAATCAAAGTTCTATTTTAAGCTTTTGATCCTTATTCTCATTCTACACTTCTTGATTTACTCTACCTTTGATCCGAATTTCACATCTCACTAGTATGATTTGATGCTTTTCGTGAATAAAGGTTTGATCTTTTAGTTTTACACACAAGCTCCTTCGTCTAAACCATAAGCTCGTAATGCTTATGGGCTTATTCGAGTCTTAGCTTATTGAGTTTCGGATTTCTTCAAGGTTTTTAATGGTTTAAAGTTCATTTCATAAAGTACTTGATTTTAAGTTTTGAAAAGTCATCGAATGTGAGCTTTTTTGGGATCGTTTAAGATTCGTTTAGAATTGCTTATTGCATTTGCTTTTCGAGATTCACTCTTGCCACGAATTTCGGAATTAGTTTCCATCCATCGCAATCTTAGGGTTTTGACACATATTCCGACGGTTACTCCACATTCCGATAGCTTTGGTTTTTGATCGCAATAACCCATTAGGGTTTTACTTTGCGATCGGTTTGATTTTCCCCTTATTCCGATCTGGGTTGCGATCGCTTATCGCGATCGCATATTCCGACGGGTCTTAAGGCCTTGGTCAAGACGAAGTGCTGCCCATTTTTCGATAGCATCATTCCGATAGATAGACATTGCGACAGTAGCACTTTACATCATTCCGATCTGGATCATTGCGATAGTGGCTTTCCGATAGATGGTCATTGCGATAGTATTGATCTTGACTATTCCGATGGTTAATGGTAGTTATATTTCGATGGTTGCTATTTGGTGTATTCCGATGAACATGAATTGTTTTCTTACAATTGATTAAGTTTTTAAGTTTTTAAGTTTTTCAAAGCTTTAAGTTTTAAGAATTTTCATAAATTAACTTTAAGTTTAATTTTGTCAAAGCTTTAATTTACTCAACGACACTTTAATTACTTGCTAATAGTTTAAAATTAGTTAAACAAACCAAACCATTCTCTTGATTTACCAAAAGACGATTGAGTCGCACTTAAGACCGGTTTTCAATTCGAAAAGATTCGGAACTATAACGAACTTGAACTTTGATACTTTGGGGTAAAATCTCAAGTATTACATACTAAATATAAAAATAACTTTTATAAAAACTTAAGAAACTTTAAGATGAAAACAAATAAGCTATAAAAATCAATGATCCAAAACAATCAAAAGCATAAAAACACAATCTTTAATCAAATAAGCAGAACAAAAAGCATGTAAACATAAAGATCAAGCAAAGAAAGATAGAATGAGAGATTAAAACAAGAAAATTAAAGAACACTTACTTGGAAATTAAAGGTATTAAAAGTGCAAGACAAGTATTTAAATTGACATGTATTTAAAGAGCAAGTAAATAAAGGTGGAAGAACTAGTGTCACTCTAGCCAACAAAAACTAATGAAATGAATATGAAGGCTATTTATAGGAGATTAGGGAGATGGTTAGAGGAAGCTTCCTCCCCTCCTTCCTTTCTTCTTAATTGCATGATCAAGTCCTTAAGCTTCTTTAATCTTCTTAAATCTTCTTAATACTTGGACTTTGTCTTGGGATTTGTTCGAACTCGTCTTTTAATTCTTCAGTAATTAAGACTTGAGTTCTTCGGCTTTTAGTAAACTTCCGTCTTTTGACTTTTTCTTCGATAAATCTTCAGAATTGGTCTTGGACTTCCGTTCTTTTTGAACTCTTGACTTCTTGACTTCGTCTTTCATCTTTTTCTTCAATAAAAGCCCGTAAATGCCGTGTTTTCTCCACTTTTCACAATTTCGTCCTAAATCACAACACAAACACAAACCACGCATAATTCCGACATAAAAGACATAAAATACACGTTTTGGCTTGGTTATTATTGTAATTAAGTGGTAAAAAGGATGGGTGTTTACACACCTATCAAATCCCCTACACTTGACCATTGCAATGTCCTCATGCAATGCATTAGTTACAAAGCAAGATTACATTTTCCATCATAATCAATCCACGTTGGCCTTTATTAAAGAGATAGAAAATTACAAACATTCAAAGTAAAGAAATCAAAAACATACCTTGGGTTTTGGAAATGTTGTGAATAATCATCATCCTCAAGTTTTCACTTTCTCCAAAACAAGCTTAAAAACGAGATGATTGTTATTATAAGTTAGTAGACTAACACGAACTCATGTGGGCCAATTATTCACTTAGACTCCCATATTCCTAGGGGTATCTCTTATATTTTATTGTTGTCTTGAATGATCACGAGGATGCATTTTTGACTTATTTCGATAGTTTATTAGGGCGAAAATAAAGTGAACGATTTAATCAATAGTTAGCTAAAGGACAAAATCTTTAAAACTGCTTCTCGGGACCTCATAAAGTTCATATCTTGGCATAACTCGCTTCGCGATTTGAGACCTTTCTCGGGCCGATATTTGGCAGCGACTTCATACTTCAAACCTTGAGAGACGTTCATGAAATTATGGTCTTCTCTTCATAATGGAATTTCTTCACTTGAAGTTTTGAGAGATTCATACTTGGACCACGACTTCTTCATTTTTCTCCAATCTTTATTTTGGACTTTGATATACAACGATCCGCCTCCTTTTATGACTTGGATCTATTTATCCTCATACCTTGCTAGGGTCTTTTCGGATACACTTCTCCATGACTTTTGGGGAGTTTTTGCTTTTCGTCGTGTGTCTTGATCCTTCATATTGATTTTTGATAAATGATTCTTCACATCACTTTGGATCTTTAGCAACAAAATATAGCCCTCATGCCTTGTTAGGGCCTTTTCGGACTCGCCAATCTTCGCATCCCGCTTCAATAAGTTATGCCTTCGCTATGAAATCTAATCCATACCGAGCAACTTTAAAATGATCTTGGGCTAGAAGCTAAGTAACTTTTCAAATCGTACAACTTTATTTATTGCAGATAAATTTATTAACAAGCGATGGGAGAAAAGGCTTATAATTAACTCACATAAATTCCCGAAAGAACACCGAACTTATAATTGGCTCTATCATCTCTCGTTCTCCACAGTTTAAAATCTCAAAGAATGAGACTCGTGGATGCTTAGCCTATTAAATCAAAGTTTTGGGTTTTCGAGTCGCCTATAGGATCTTGCAAACTCTTAGACTTTTTCAAGTTTTAGAAATCGCATTTTAAAGTTCCCTTAATAAACGACTCTCTAGGATCAATTATAGGAACTTGCGAAAAGTTCTTGTTCTTAACCCGTGAGAGTTAAGACTTTCGCGTTTTATAGCTCCCTATATAAAAGCCTAGCAAAACTTGACCTAAACATGTTAAGGATACTAGCTAGAGTAAACTAAGATAACTAAACTCAGGTTGAGTCAAAAGATTCACAACGTTTGAAAATTAAAACCACTTTATTAAAGATTTATTCTAGCAAGGAAATAAAATAATTATACAAAAGGAAAAACTAATAGGCCAAAATAGATCAAAAATTTTGAAAAATGTCGAAAAATTGATTTTCCGGTTAAAATGAGGACAAATACAAGGAAAAGGCCACTTAACTTCGATAGAAGTCCCCCTACACTTAATATAAACATTGTCCTCAATGTTTAAGCATGTGGGAGTAAACTCCCCTACACTTAGGACATTGTGCACGTTGTTTAAATCTCGCTAAGGAAGAGACAACTAAAGAGATTCCTATTTTAATATTGAGAAAATATAAAATAGTGAATCAAAAAGAGTTTAGGATAGAACCGGGAAGAAGTGGACACGGAATCACGGGTCGTAAAGAATCACCAAGAGTGGATCATTGAGCGCTCGAATCCCTGATTAAGAGAGGAGAGGAAATAGCAAACACCAACAGGTCTCCCCTACACTTAGGATAAAGAAAGCTAAAAGATAGATACATGGGTTGCCTCCCAAGAAGCGCTTGATTTTTGATAACCGAGTCGTGAGCCTGACTCGACCTTGATCATCATAGGAAGAAGCATGAAACATATCCACCAGGATCAAAGACATAGTTTTCGTCCATCAAGTAGCACAAGCTTAAGGCGAACAAGGCAAGCCAAAGAAGAGTAGGCAAGGTTCCCTTAAGCAGCGATGGAGCACGGTGGAAGCAAGGGTGAAGTGGTGCAAGCATGTCTTCAAAATTTACAAAGATTTTTCCTTTTGTTTCATCAGGTGGATACTGAGATGGCTTAAAGATTTCAATACCGGGGTCGAACACCTTTTCCTTTAAGGGAAAATAACACTCAGGCTCAGCAGAATGTGAAGAAGATCTGCGAAGAAGATGCACAACCTCGTCCTCAAAAGGGGGACAAAGAGGTGTTAAATCATATGTGCTGCGGATATTGGTGTCGACCGGTTTCTTCTCCTTTGAAAGAATGTTCTTCAAATCCAAAGTAGGATCAGGACGATAATCTTCAAAATCATAAGGAGGAGCATCACTCTCATGAGGGAAGTAAGTGTTGAGAAACGTAGAGAAGTCTTCCTCAAATGAGTAATCGTCCAAAGTAGGATCGAGTGATGGCGGAGGATCTTCATCATGTGAAGAATCGCTCAAAAGAGTATCAACCTCATCGAAATCATCATACGTGGGCAGGTCGGGATACTCAGAAGTACAATCATCAAAATCACCCGAATCTGAGCTAGAATCATCATCATAAGCATCAAAGACCGGTGGAGAATCATAAATGGGAGAAGGTTCCAAATTGGAGAGAGAATCATCCACATCATCATGAAATAGTGGATTATCAATGCAAGACTCGAATAGAGGATTGTTGTGGATGACAAAATCATCGAGCACATTAATCATATTCACTGATTCTCGTTCAAAGGATTTGCTTGTAAGCTTCCCTATTTTAAAAACTTGTGAATCATTCCCGACTCTTAAGATTAACTCACCTTCGGCAACATCGACAAGAGCTCGTCCGGTTCTCAAGAATGGCCGACCAAGTATTAATGGAATACGAGGGTCCATTTCATAATCAACAACGACAAAGTCGACCGGGAAAGTAAATGTGCCAACTTTGATGAACACATCTTCGGCAATACCAACGGGGTAAGCGAGAGTGCGATTTGCAAGTTCAAGAGTCATCTTTGTTGGAGTGAGGTCGGGTAATGATAGTGTTTTCCAAACACTCAAAGGCATCAAATTAATACTGTCCTCGAGATCAGCTAGGGCAGTAAATGCTTCAGTTTTGTTGAAAACGCAAGGCAACACAAAACGACCGGGATCTCCAAGCTTTTCCGGAAGTTCTTTGAGAATAACTGCAGAGCAGTTTTTATTTAAGCGTGTGTTGGCAAGTTCAATAAGCTTCTCCTTCTTGTTAAGCAATTCCTTAAATGCTTTAACAAATTTCGGCATGTGGACAAGTGCTTCGAGAAAGCTAATGTTGAAGTTCATTTGAGAGATCATCTTCACATAGCTCGACATGTCAGAGTCATCCTTGGTTAGCATTTTGGTCTTGCCTAAACGAGAGGGATAAGGGATATTGGGTTTGGGTGGTGAAGGTGCAGGTGTAGTAGGTAAAGGTTGAGATGTTGAAGGGTCCTTCCTAGGTACATCGTCATGACGAGGCGGAGACGGTAATGGTACACTAATACTAGGTGTAAGAGGAGTAGGGATAAATGGTGGTGGAGGAGGTGTAGATGATGGGGGTGGGATTGGTGGTCCTACGATGGTGACTCCACTACGGGTAGTAATAACACTCACATTTGCCCGCGGATTGGTGACGGTGTTTGAAGGTAGAGAACTTGAAGTAGAAGGTTGAGCGGCGGGCAAGAAACTAGCAAGCATATTCTTCAAATCATTTGTTTGATTGTTGAAGGAAGATTGGATATTATCTCGAAGCTCGGATCTTATCTCATTTCCTTGCTTGGTGATATCTCCTTTAAGATTGATAATTTGGCTCTACAGATTCTTGATTTGCTCACCTTGGGTTCTCATGATTGCTTCAACATCGGGGTTAATGGGTGGGGTTTGTTGAGCGGGTGGGTGATAAGGATTAGAAGCTCTTGGTGGGATTTGGTTGCTTCTATTGTAGTTGTTGGCGGGGTTTTGGTTTTGTGGAGAAAAACCGGGTGAAAGGTAGTTTTTTGACCGGTAGCTCAGCAAATTTCTATCCCCTTGAGGTCGAGCTTGGTAATTTTCCGGTGAATAATTACCATAAGCTGCATACACATTTTCCGGATTTCCTTGAGTCGAAGGACAATCGGTGTATGAGTGAGGACCGCCGCATGTTTCACAAGAAGGTGCAACCGCTTTAACTTGTTGTTGTTGTTGGTTGGAAGCGAGAAGCGTGATACTTTTGCTCATTTCAGTCATCATGCGGGTGAGTTCGGTCATATCAGGGTTTACTGAGGTGGAAGAAACATTGACTCTCGGGTTTTTCCTTGAAGAAGCGGAGGAATCCCAATTTTTGTGGTGAGTAGTCATGTTCTCAATAAGCTCTCTACACTTCTCGGGTCTCCTTTTCATGAATGTGCCACCGACGGCTGCATTAATCGTATCACGATCTCGAAAAGTCAATCCGTTGTAGAAAGTATCAATCAATGTGACTGGAAGCATGTTGTGGTTTGGACAACGATCAATCAAGACATTATATCTTTCCCAAGCATCAAAAAGAGATTCATCAGGGTCTTGCATGAAACCGCTGATTTGATTGCGAAGGCTTGTGACCATGGATGGTGGAAAGTAGCGCGATAAAAAGCGTTGAGTCATGTCATCCCAAGTGTGAATAGAATTCTTTGGAAGACGATCAAACCATTTCTCGGCATGATGTGATAAAGTATAGGGAAATAGTTGTAGGCGAAGAACATCCATTGTGGCACCAGGCAACTTCATGCTTTGAGTGATTGTAATGAACTTGTCGAGGTGTTTGTTGGCATCATCATCAGGCAATCCACGGAATGGGTTAGTTTGCACTTGCTGAATCATGTGGTGCTTCAACGAAAACTCCGGAGCGTTGATTTGCATCGGCGCAATCGGTCCTCCTCGTCCAAACATGGTAGGTTGACAAAGCTCCTCCATTGTCCGAAGATCGGGCTGTGGAAGAACATTGTTGTTATTGTTGAGGTGCGGTGGATTATTATTGTTGTTAACACCTGACATACTTAAATCTTCTCGAGTCTCGGGCTCTTGATAATTAGAAGATCTAGTACGCATACACCTGAAAATGCAAAAGACAAATAAACCAAACACAAAGACAATATATATACACAATAAAGATAAAATCTTTTTGGATTTTTGAAATTTTTAATTTTTATGGAGTTTTTAACAATTTTTAGTTTTTTTATGGATTTTTGAAGTTTTTAAGCAAGAAAAATAACGCTCACGAATGAACGGATCCCAAAAAGCAACGCGTCTTTCACAGAAAACCGTTAATCTTTACGAAAAGAGCCGGCAACGGCGCCATTTAATAACTAGATTTTACTCAGTTAAAAAGTTCTTTGTCGTATGTCTAATCGAATTGAAAAATGGTTTTAAGTACGACTCTATTGTTTTTGGTTAAGAAAAATATTTGTCGTTGTTGAAAAATAAAAAGTGCGAAACAATTAAAGTAAATGACGTAAAATGAAAATGGCGTTAATTTAAAAGGCGTTAAAGTAAATCTAAGTCTAATTAAAATAAAGGGTGCAATATTTAAAACTTTGAAAAGTAAAATAATTAAATGACTCAAAATTAAAGCGTGACGAGAATTAAAAATTGACAAAGTACTTAAGCGTAAACTTAAAAATTAAACAAGACAAAACACTAAAACAAACTCACCGTCGGAATATATTCCGATCAGACCTCAATCGGAATGTACACAAACCTCTCAATCGGAATGTTGATCGGAACCTATCAGAATGCTGTCACCTCCGATCGGAATGATCAAACAAACCCCAGATCGGAATGATGATCTTACCTTTGATCGGAATGTGGAGTGGACCCTGGTCGGAATGCTGATCGGAACCCCTAATCGGAATATCGTCACTATACATGATCGGAATACCAAACAAACACCTCGATCGGAATGAGGAAAGGAGCACCAATCGGAATGCTGTCATAACTCCTAATCGGAATACTCAAAACCCACCCTGATCGGAATACCAAAGGCCTTTTCCGACCAAGCCAAGGAGCTATGGTCGGAATGTGAAACCCTTATCCGATCACTAGATCGGAATACGGAGGAAATAACTCAAAATAAGCTAGAAAAATAAGCTATAAATCAAATAAGCACAAGTCTAAAATCCTAAACAAAACCGTATAAGAAAAAGCTAATAAGCTATGATTTAAAGATTTTTAAATACACGAAATGAAACAAAGGTTTACGAAATCAAACTAAATATAAAAATAACTTTTATAAAAACTTAAGAAACTTTAAGATGAAAACAAATAAGCTATAAAAATCAATGATCCAAAACAATCAAAAGCATAAAAACACAATCTTTAATCAAATAAGCAAGACAATAAGCATGTAAACATAAAGATCAAGCAAAGAAAGATAAAATGAGAGATTAAAACAAGAAAATTAAAGAACACTTACTTGGAAATTAAAGGTATTAAAAGTGCAAGACAAGTATTTAAATTGACATGTATTTAAAGAGCAAGTAAATAAAGGTGGAAGAACTAGTGTCACTCTAGCCAACAAAAACTAATGAAATGAATATGAAGGCTATTTATAGGAGATTAGGGAGATGGTTAGAGGAAGCTTCCTCCCCTCCTTCCTTTCTTCTTAATTGCATGATCAAGTCCTTAAGCTTCTTTAATCTTCTTAAATCTTCTTAATACTTGGACTTTGTCTTGGGATTTCTTCGAACTCGTCTTTTAATTCTTCAGTAATTAAGACTTGAGTTCTTCGGCTTTTAGTAAACTTCTGTCTTTTGACTTTTTCTTCGATAAATCTTTAGAATTGGTCTTGGACTTCCGTTCTTTTTGAACTCTTGACTTCTTGACTTCGTCTTTCATCTTTTTCTTCAATAAAAGCCCGTAAATGTCGTGTTTTCTCCACTTTTCACAATTTCGTCCTAAATCACAACACAAACACAAACCACGCATAATTCCGACATAAAAGACATAAAATACACGTTTTAGCTTGGTTATAATTGTAATTAAGTGGTAAAAAGGATGGGTGTTTACACACCTATCATTAGGTGAGCATGCTTTGCTTGCCTTTACACTTGGTGTCAACCAAATGATACATTTGCATAATTTAAACAACACTTATTGAGATGATGTATTTACTTAACATCTAATGTTTCCTCAAAGCTTGCAAAGTGTGTCAAAATGACGAGTCCATTCATAGTACTGTTTAATAACTACGACATAATTGCAATCTATCTATTTTCACTCATGACATATTATCTGTATAAACTAATTTAGTATCTTCGATATACTAAAAATACTTGATATACCGCGTATTATTAAATACTTATATACTAAATACTTGCTTACCCATCCTAAAAAAAGTATGTAGTTGTCGTTATTCAGCTAGAACGAAATAAAACTAATCATTAACAATAAAAAATAAAAAGCCATTGTGTTAGTCCAATTTTAACAACATTACAAAATAAAAAACCAAGTTTCAGATAGATATGTTATCACATATTTTAAACGTGGGACAAACAAATCCGTTGGTCGATTAAGCCTTAAAAAATATCAAAAATTAGTGTTGTTTACGTCTTCTTTGAACAAAAAAAGGTCGTGCAAACAAATATAATTAGTACATAAACATAGTCTTTTAAAAAAATTACGAAACAACCCCGCCCATGTTTTCATGCAAGGACCTACGAGAAATAAAGGTATTTTCTTCTGATCCATATGTTGCAGATGTAGTACAAATATCTAACCTAGCATTTTGAGAAAATGGAAATATGGAACATTAGTTCCATTAAAAATATTGAACAAATGGATAATATAAGCCTCACAAACTCACATAACAGCACAATGTCATTGTTGTTTACAAAGAAGTTTTACATCGAATTTGATCTAAACTATATATACAAATAAAATGCATGTACTTTGACATACGATGTGTTTTCTTTTTTAGATTAGTACTCATGTATTTTATATTTGTTTATTTTCTCTTAAGGTATTGTTATTGATTTATTTTATAATCTTTATTCAATTTAATATACTTAAAAATTGTTTGTTTTTCATTAATAAATATATAGTTTATTCTAATTAAAATTATAAGTCGCTGAAAGTATCGGTAATAAAAAATAAATGCTTCATTATGGTAAATATCAAAAGTTGTTATTCTATATTTTTTACAAGTGAGAAAATATGAAATGAAAGCATTCATGGTCCTAAAGTTATTTTGGAATCCACTAAGTCAGTTAGCTATTTGCACGCGATACGATATTCCTAAAATTACTCAAAAAACGACCGTTTATTGGATTAGAAAAGATATGTTATGTTATATGTTTGACGGGTTAATATACACAAAAGTTATTAAAGTTTGTCAAAAAATTCGATTTCGTTACTAAAGTTTAAAACGTTACAGACAGGTTACCAAAGTTTGGTTTACCGGCTACGCAGATTACTACGTATGTATTAACCTATTGATACCGGTAAACCATCAACGTGGCAGTCTACGTGGCAGGGTTAATAGACAACGATGTTACTAAATTTTGCTAGAAAGTTCGATTATGTTACTAAAGTTTAAAACGTTACAGATAGGTTACTCAAGTTATTTTTTTATTCTTTAGAAAGGAATTTTACGTTTTCAAACCTGATACGCTTATTTACGTGTTTGAATGTTTATTTAATATTTTTTACATTTTTGTTTTACATTTTTATACATAGAAAACGTACAAAACATACAAATTGAATAAAAGTTATATAAAATATACAAATACATATGAAAATGTAGTATACTGATATACCTATTTTATTGAAGTAAGTATAAAATATCAAATATTACATATAACGTAAAAGAATACAAAAGACAATATTTTTATCACGAAATCGTTATTTTATGAAGATTTTGTAAAGTAAAGCTGATGCAAGGAAATGAAAATTACAAGTGAAAGATAAATTACACATATGAAAGAAATAAGGAATTTTAAGGAATTTTAATTAACTTTGCATTAAATTAAAAATGAAGACATCATACACACGCGTATAAAAAACAGAAAACATTAAACTAATAGATAAAACATCTAGTGTTAATTATTTTTAAAGCATAAGAAAATGTAAATGAAATGGGTAAATATACATAATATTTTTATAAAGAAATACAAAATTCGGTTACCACACAATTAAGAAATGTTTATAAAGAAATACAAAATATATTAAAACGGACAAAAGCACGGAAAAAAGGATGAAATAAATATATATGTATAATTATTTATTGAGTGTAACTTTTTCTATGGTTTAGTAACCCATTTAATAAATTCGTGAACCATAATAACTTGTTTGTAATGTTTTAAACTTCAGTGATGACGTGGACAAGGGAACCGGTAAATCTTCCGGTAGCCCACCTTATGAGTAACCTGAGGATAACTTTTTTAAACGATCAGTAAGCCATAAAATAAACTCGTATACTTTAGTAACCTATCTGTAACATTTTAAACTTTAGTAACGAAATCGAATTTTTTAGCAAACTTTAGTAACTTTTGTGTATATTAACCCTATGTTTGACAAGTTAAATGTAGACTTATAAAGTTTATATCCAAGAGAAATGCGCCAAATGTTTTGGTAAGTCAAACATAATATTTATTAAAAAGACAGATATATCGGCTACAAAAATTTACTGTGTGGACGTTTTTGTTTTTGTAAATAGGAAGACGAGAAAAACAAATAAAATGACACTTTTGGTACGATATTTAGAGTTACAATTTTTTTACCTTTGGAGATTTACTATACAGAGTGGGAAAAGATATACGTTTTAGTCATAAGATAGTCACCGTTTACTGTGAGACGGTGGGAAAAGATGGATGTTTTTACAAATCCATAAAAATGGAAGCTCCTAAAGGTAAAGATGGTAATTATATCATACTAAGATCAACGTTACGTATAAAGTTTTACATAGATTTTGATCTAGAATTATGTACTATGTAATTGTGGATACCTTATTAAGTTTTAATTCCTCTTATCGGATAACTATTAAATTTTTTTATTCACTTTATTATAATTTTATATTGGTCTTAATTCGCTAAGCGTTACTTTAACTTTTTCAATTATACTCAAAAAGCGCGCCCGTCCACCAAATATTTTAGAGTTTACAAGAAAGGTTTGAAGGTTTTATGTTGTGATAGGGATGATAATTATGCCAATTCCACGACCAAAGTTGTTTACAAAGAAGCTTTACATCGAATTTGATCCAAAACTCTACATACTAATAAATTGAATATACTTTGACATATGATGCATTTCTTTTTAATCAGATTAGTACTCATGTATTTTATAGTTGTTTATTTTGTCTTAAGGCATTATTATTGATTTATTTTATAATATTTATTCAATTAAATATATTTAAAAACTCTTCGTGTTTCATTAATAAATACATAGTTGATTCTAGTTAAAATTATAAAGCACGCCCGTCCATCAGACGGGCTTTGCAACTAGTATATATATAGCTCCTTAAGCATAACACTCAAGCTGGCAAACTTCAAAAGTCATCTTTGAAGGCTAGATATATATATATATATATATATATATATATATATATATATATATATATATATATATATATATATATATATATATATATATATATATATATATATATATATATATATATATATATATATATATATGTATATATATGTATATATACATATATATATATATGTATATATATGTATATATACATATATATATATGTATATATATATATATATATATATATATATATATATATATATATATATATATATATATATATATATATGTATATATACATATATATATATGTATATATACATATATATATATATATGTATATATACATATATATATATATATATATACATATATATATATATACATATATATATATATACATATATATATATATACATATATATATATATATATATATATATATATATATATATATATATATATATATATATATATATATATATATATATATATATATATATATATATATATATATATATATATATATATATATATATATATATATATATATATATATATATATATATATATATATATATATATATATATATATATATATATATATATATATATATATATATATATATATATATATATATATATATATATATATATATATATATATATATATATATATATATATATATATATATATATATATATATATATATATATATATATATATATATATATATATATATATATATATGTATATATATATATATGTATATATATATAGATGAGATCAATAGAAAACTTCATCTCAAAAGAAAACTTAGAAAACTTCTTCTCAACCGTTGGATCAAATGCCCACTCCCCTCCTTTTTTTCGCAAAAACTACAGGGACCTGATTGAAACTTTCGTTATTTGTCAAGGGGAGTTTATGAACTTTACCTTATCATATAAAATCCCTATTTTTTTTTTCTTTTCCCTTTTTCTCATTATCATAGATTCGCTCCCACCAGTTCTTCTTTTTCCTTTTTTTGATCTTTGATTTTCTACCAAATATAGACAATATCATTCTGATCAACATAATAAACGCATATTCTTATTGGATTCATTTCATAATTTCGTCGTAATTACTCAAATCGGAGATTAAATGTAAGTTTTATAACTGATTTTGATTATAATTGTTTAAAAACTAATAAAAGCTTATATTAAAGAGTAACTGTTTGTTTTATATATAAGTTACTGTTGTGTTTTTTTCTTCAGTAATATTGTTTGATGCATCAATTTTATTAGTTTTGTGATATGATGGACTATATTGATTAGTTGTTTTAAGTAAACTTGAGTAAAAAAATGTCTTAATTCGTGTGTAAAAAACTACACAAAAGGTGTTTGATATAATTTCTCAATGAAACTAAGATGAATTAATTGGTCATTGTACATGATTATATGTTTAGTATGATGAAATGTTGTTGAAAGTTGTAAGGTTCAGGAGAAGTAGATATGTACAGGTAATCAGGTATGCTACCATCGCCACATTGGTTTTAAAATGTCATTTTGATTGGGAAGAATTCTTATGTAGTACATTATTATGCCATGGTTATTTATACATAATGCTCAGTTTGGTTATTCAATAAGTTGGGAAACTTACTGTTCATATGTTTATATATTTTAGGTGTTGGAAGCGGTTCAATATAAGCAACGGGTAAAGGGGAGTATTGAAGCTAGCGGACTACTCTTGTATCAATAGAGTTTCCTTTTTAACCTATGTCCGTGGAGCTGTTGGGAGATCATTGTTATATTGTGGCGCGTGGTTTTGTAACAGGACTCGATTAAGAGTATTAATCTTTGGTTCTCTGACTCCTATTAGTTTTTGTTTGCATGAGGCTATTTAACCAAAAGACTTGAGCACCGCGCCCGCTTATTGCCAGACTACGCTTTCCAGCTAGCAAACTAGCAATTACAAGACCGACAAAAAAAGGAAGTTAAAGCAGTTCTCTATTAGATCAGGAAATGCATTGTACCAAGGGGCTGCAAGTGGTATTTGTTATTATGTGATTAGTTTGGTTGTTAATCTCAAGAGTTTTTTAGTTTTTTTCCTCACAAACAAAATGAATTTGGTTTTGTTTTAGGTGGTGCCGTTGAATTCAGGTTGGAGAGTCTTCTAAAACTCACAGGTGCTTATGTAATGAATAGTAGAATAATTCTTATGCATCATCTTTGTAAGGTGATCATTTATTTTTCTTTCATATATATTATTTGCCTATGTCATCAACATATCACTTTGATATCTGGAACAACATATGATCTCTTGCTTTCGCTTTTTTTCCATGATAGTTGATGCTCGATGCCAATAGTTTCTTCTAACAAATCACCTGAATTCCTTGATTATATGACCTAAGCTACAAGCGGATGCACTAAACTACAAATTGATGCACTCAAAAACTAGATCGCATGCTTAGCAATGGAGGCCATTCAATAATTCTTTTGGGAAGGTATGTAAAGATAAAAGGTCACTGATATAATATAATTTCTAGTCCTTGTACGTTAATATCTATAGCTAAACTAGCATCCGAAAGATAGACACAAAGTAGTAAGTCTGAGTTCATTCATGTTTGAATCATATCATTCTTCAAATTAACTCTTGTTGTTTTTCTTTCATAACAACCCTTTATATAGATTTCGGAAAACGCTCGCCATCTCGATAACCGTGAGGTGGATGTTGAAAAATACCGAGGGTAAGTCATGTACAATTAGTACTTTAGCGGCACAAGTGGCCAAATGAGTGGGACAAATAGGTTAGTCACTAATGTAACACATTTTGGTACCTGGAAACATATTGTGTAAACTGATTTATACCTGTCCTAAACTCATTTTTTTAAGGTATGATGCATTATTTTTTTAAGGTATGATGCACTATTTTTTTAAAAAACGCCCTTCTTTATTTCTACAGGGGATGTCTTTTTGCGACTTTGCTGCTGATTTTTTGCATGTTTTCTGCTGATTTTTGGGGTGTTTAACTGCTGATTTTTGCGTGTATAAGTGGTTTTTTGCTGCTGATTTGTGCAGCTGTCCGATCTCAGTTTAGCGAATGGAAATAAAGTGGTGTTTGGCTGCTGATTTAAGTGGTATGATGCAGGTTTACATAATGCTAAAAGGTGAAGAAAAAATAGCTGATCCTAGCCAAAATTTCAACTCAGGCATGCTTTCAGAAAAGGGAATCAGATATGATGTTTTTTGCCCCAGAATTGTGATCAATCGTCCAAACTCTCAAAACCGATTATGTGATATGACGCCACCTACACACTATTTAAACACCCCCTTAGTCTTTTTTATTCAGTTTACATTTTTCATTATGTCGGACCTCAACTGAACGGTTTTCTTTTAGATAGGTGGCAATAATAATTAACATAACAGAGATTAATTTTACAATGCATCATTTATCCATCCTTCATGTTAACAAAATCGTTAGCATTTCTTTTTGGTGTAGGTTGGGGAGTTTATTGTTAAGGAGTGCAAGGAAAAGATTATGCTAAAACACATAACAATCATAGACTTTTACAGGAAAAAAATCAAGGGGCCTGGATGTTGAGAACTGCGTGGCTCTAATCCAGCAAAAGATCAAAGCTTTGAAGCAAGAAGTTGGCGATCTTTTAGAATTTGTTGAAGATATGTAGGACTCTGATTGAGAATTATTGTGAAGCCTTAGTAATTGAGGGTTTTTTTAATTCTATGCGATTTTTGAAGAAGCTGTTTTTCTTATACCAAATACCAAATTCACATTAGTTAGTTAGTAATCTTTAATGCAGTTCTGGATCTGTACAGTGTATCATTTATTGATGTTTAGCTCGAAAGTATTGGTTGATAGCAAATTTTAGCTTCATCAAGCTTCGAGTTTCTGTTGAGTAACCTGCTCTCCCATTAATATAAGCAAATTCACCAAATTTTAAGTAGTAATTTAACAATAAGTGAATAGTTACATACATTTGATCATTTTTAATGTACCTACGATAATGTACATAAGATAATGAAAACTTTACATCAAAAATTGGATTAATGATTTAATCCATGCAATGTTTTTCCATGCAAAGCCATATACACTATTTCTCAAGTCAGAGCTAATGATTATGTTGGCTCCAAAATATTTTCCACTAAAGGGGTTTTGTCAGCGCATTGAATCATGTACTTCACCTACACAAATAACATATACAGTATAAGCTTTAGCTTGTACTCTTAGGATATATGACAAGAAAGTAGAAACTAGTAAAGCATCAGATCATGTTTAATTTTAACACATCAGATATAGATGTAGCGATAGAGCCACAACATTAATAAAGAGTTTGCTTATAGACAAATTGATACCTAGTTTTGATATAAACTGATGCCCTTAAATAATACCTCAAACAAATGCCAACTTTAGATACATACTTGGCTAGTGTTGCTGCAAGAAAACATATAAAAATGGGAGCGATGGAGTACAAAGTAAGATTTAGCAATTCAGGAGTAATAACAAATTTATAATCAAGTAAAATTAAACGAGAGATACAGAATACTTGCAAGAATAGACGAGTATAACTTAAAGCAGGGTGGATAGGCCTTGTATAAAAAGCGCTCTAGATCTTAGCACGCCATAAGAAACAGGAATTCCTCATGTGGAATTTCATTAGAATTTCGTTATACAATATGGGATTCCTCATAGCTGCCCTATATGCAGATATATTACATCAGAATCTATTACAAATGAAAATTAATTTCGAATATAAAGAACTGATTATATTAATTTAGTGTTTACAAAGAACATTGGTTGTTTATCACATTTAACAATTAAAACAAAACTTGTTTGCAGGTAAACCCGGTCGGATACCCGTTACCAGACCAGCTTAACCTTCACTTTTTTGCCCCGCTTAAGATATTATAATACATAACCTACAAGCATATTTTTAAGCAGGAAAATTTGTGAATGACTAGGGATGGTTTACAATCATAAAGTTCACATACATCTTATGCTCCTTTCCAATATCTTTTTACCATATTTTTTTGCATCGACGATGCATTTCCTCTTATTAGATCCAACAGGCACTCGTATGTAAATATCTGCAGACCAATGAAACAAATCCACTCTTAAGATTAACTAAGACAAATTTTGTGAATGATTAGAACACATATTATGATAGATGACGTTACGAGTACAAATAACATATAACTGACCTTTGAAACCTTTAGTGCAATCTGGATCACAAAATTCGCGTAGGGATCAACAAGAACTGATTGGGAATTACGGCTTGCAACCAACTCAGGAATGCTTTTTGCTGATATGTCTTGTCCCGCTTCAGCCAAACATTTCTCCACAACATTACTGGTGAATCCAACACACTAATGCTATTTTTATTTAATAATTAAATATTTTGAGCAATCAGATTTCTAATTTACCAAATACAATCTTATTAATTTATTTAATTGTACTCTGATATCATTAAAAATATAAAACCGATGCCTTAATAAAATATAAAACCGATGCCGTAATAAAATAATAAAACCGATGCCGTAATAAAATAATAAAACCGATGCCGTTATAAAATAATAAAACTGATGCCGTAATAAAAATAATAAAACCGATGCCGTAATAAAATAATAAAACCGATGCCATAATAAAACAATAAAAACCGATGCCCTAATAAAATAATAAAACCGATGCCATAATAAAATAATTGGGCGATCAAGATTCTGTTACTGAGGAGAGTCTACTGCACCAATAGTTGCACATTTCATAAATGAGTTCACTGGTGACCCTTGTCCGTTTATGGAGAGATTTAAACCCAAAAAACCGGTTATTAGATCAAAAGGACCGTTAATCCTCTGTCCTCCAACAGAGGAAACACGAGGAGATTTAACACAGTACTAAACTGATGCCCAATAATATTTTTAAACAAATTTTGTATCACAACGCCAAAAGAATACGCCCTAATCAAACAAGCGAACGCCTGAACTTTGACAAAAAATAATGCCTCAAATGCTAAGTGATACAAACTG